>JAABKJ010000630.1:14855-47085 GCA_011634705.1 Andricus grossulariae | reverse complement strand
ACCAATAAAATAATCTAGAGATAGGGGACTGACAATAGTAAGATTGATTTTCGGTGACCCAACCTTTACACCATTGGAAAATGAAACTCTTTTGGAAATATTACAATACTTATCTAATTATTACCCAGAAATAGGATTCCATAGATGTTTTGATAAAACCAGAGAATTAACCAAAAAAAAAAGGAAAACCGTTATTAAATAAACCCACGCTAACCACCTTGGAGAGAAAAATACAATTCAAAACGCAAAAGAACCCTAACGAGAAAATCGCAATAGACGATTTTGGTTCCTTGCCAGAAACAAAACTAGCAAAGAAATACATTGTATGTTCCAGAAAATTAATCATTCTGCTATTATGGACGCTGATAACGACAACACAAGCAAACTACGTCCTTCAAGAAATTTATGGAAACATTTACATGGAGGACATTAGTAAAGCTTACTTATATCGCGAGCATTGGAAACTAATTATAGGAATAAATTTGACCACAACCACAACCGAAATTAGATTTTAAGCCATAGAACAAACAATTGAAATAACAGAAAAGACATGCAAGAATGAAAGTACAGCTAAGAATAAAATAAGCTCAATAGAACATAGACGTAATAAATCAATCAACAAAATTACAATTTTACATAAGATATTCGGAAAACAAAGACATTAAAGAGGACTGGCCAATTTTATAGGTGATATTTTGAAAACCCTTGTTGGAACCCTGGCTGAATCAGATTTAAACCAAATGAATTCAGAATTTGATCAATTATATGCTGGCAATGAGAATATAGTTTCCGTTTCAAATAACCAAACTCAAATCATCCAAATAGTACGTGATACGGAACACTAAGTAAAAGATAAAATTGCATTGGAATCTCAAACAACTGGAAAACTAAATTCCAATACTAAAGATAATTTCATTAATATGAAATTAATTTCAACAACTATCCTAATTGAAGAAATAAACTAAAATATTAATACAGAAATAGACGCTATCAATAATGGTAGATATGGAATCATACATCCACAGATTTTAACACCTGAAATTTTGTAAAATACATTAGAAGAATTTGAAATGCAACATAGAACAAAACACCATTTCGAGGAAGACTACCAGAAAATTCTCGATACAAGTTCAATTCCAATAGCAGTCTAAGTGTATATATTATATGATTATTGGCAATCCTGACCACCAACGCGTAACAGTATATAAAAGAAAAATTTTTGCTTCAAATTATTTTATAGGGATTTAAACATATATAAAACATAGAACAATTTTTAAAAACATACCAAAAATAATCTTTGTTTCTATATTTTTTTCATTTCGCACGGAATTTCAACAATGAAAACTTATTTTCCCATGTTGCTATAACTTTAAATACAAGGAAAATTTCAAGATTTCTTATTACTGAGAAATTCTCTAATAAAGAGGCATAAACAGGCTTTATGAATTAAAGAATATAATAATATAATAACATTATAATATAATGATATGATAATCTCTAAAATTGAAGACATTTCAATTTAGACAATTTTAAATTACAAATCATGCAAGTTTAATGTCTTACAATATCAAAAAATGGTCATTTTGATCATTTACATTAGAAAATTCTTAAATTTGAAAGATTTAGAAATGAAACCTTGACTTTTGATTTCCAAAATCACCAAAATTTGGACAGTTTTTTGTACGTCTTCAAATTGAACAGTTCTCAATTTTGAAAATTAACAATTGAAAATTATGCAAGTTTAATGTTTATGAATAAAAAAGCTGTCATTTCAAAGATTTACATGTATAACTTCTTCAATTTGGAATATTTAGAGTCGAATATTTTTGATATTCAAAATCATCAAACTTGGGAAATTTTTATTTATAATTTTTAAAATTCAAGATTTTTTTTCTGCCTTGTGACCATGCCTTGAAAATAAAACAGAATAAAACAGTCAAAAAAAAAAATCGTCCCTGTGAAAAAATTTCTAGGAAAATGTGTCTCCACACTTTTTTCTGTCTGCCGTTATTTTCGAGATTTTCGCAAAAACATGTATAAAATCCTTTAGGATTCATTTTTTTTCTCAACAATACAATTTTATGGTTAGCTTAAAAAACAAAAAGGACTTTAAAACTTTTTTTCTGGTAGAATAAAAAATGTATCGTTTATTTAAAAAATACCGACTATGTTCTTTGTATTTTAGCGCATAATGAAATTGTCTTCGAATTTCCCATAACTTTTCAAAAGAGGACGAAAAATTTGTTTTTGTTTTTAGAGCCAGCCCTGAAATATTTTCGATTTACATTGAGAATTTGACTGATAATATTGTACTATAATTTTAATTGGTGGCTTTAATGATTAAAACATTTGGAATTTAAATCCTTCCTTATCGACAATAGTTTCAAAAATTAAAAAGGTTTAATTAATTTCTCGTAATTTTTTTAAAATGTTTTATTGAACGTCTGTTTTTTTTTTAATTTTTCAAAATCGTAGAATAGCAAATTAAAAAACTTGCTAGTTGCCCAATTGTCAGTTTAAAGGATTTTCAATTCAAGTTTTCCTGAATAAAATGCCTCCAGAATAAATTTAAAACAAATTTAATTTTGAGACAATAATTTCTCAAATTTAAGCTTCTAATGTGAGAAGATTTTAGAAGTGGGTATCGAAAATTGTGTCATTTTTTATTTGACGATCTACAAAAGTATTTGAAATTTCAAACGCAAATTAAAAATTAAAAAATTTTGAATTGAAAGGCTTCAAATCATGCAACCAAGCAATTATTTTTCCTTTACTTTTATAAGAATAAAACATATAATATAATATATAATAAAATACAATATATAATACAACGAGTAGCATATAATGAATATTTATTTTACTTAAACGCAATAGAAATCATCTCAATATAAAGCGACATTAGGATGACTTTCGGATCATTTAAAATTAGATTTAGTGTTAAGGAAGTTTCTGCAAAAAGGAATTTCTTCAAAATAGTCCTTCAAAGCTTCTAGTAACCGGTCTGTATCATATACCATTCCACCTGTGCTCTTTCTCATGCCGAATAACTCTGTACTACTACTTCCTTTCAAAATGATCAACGCTAATTTCCAAAACAGTTTCTTGCTTTCTTCAAATTGATTTGCATTTCCTCTTTTCTTTCGCTTTGATTTTATCTCTACTTTCTTCAACTAGTATTTTAACTTTCCTGTTTTTGTCTCAATAATCATTTTCAAGTCTATTTTTATCCTAATCGCTAAGGCATGTAATGTTCAACTCTCTTTAATACTGTTGCCTTTTTTCGTGAACGGTTATGCGGATGTCAGCATTCCACCACGCATCACCAGACATTTTCGTACAACAGCAGTACCACACACTCCAGTCGCACTCTCAACAATGATATCCCGGAGCATAGTCCATGCGCCCCCTATTGCTTTATTGCATATCAGCGCCTACCAAGTTTTACTATCTATGTGTTCGTATACCCTATTCTAAAAATCTATTTGCACTTTCGGTTTCTGCAAATTCTCAATCATGATTTGCGATTGTTTTATCTTTTTGGTTCTCGTTCTTCTCTATCCTTGACATAAGTTCATTTTTGAGAATTGAAGGTAATGATCAGCTTTACATTCAGAACCCCTCATAACCCTTGTTTCTTTTACAACGATGTGGGAGATACAAAATCATGATCTTTGAGATGCTGTCTTGCTTTTTCATTCATAATCAAACCGACTCCTTGGCAACCATGTTATACGTTATCTACTCCTGACCATAGTTCGAGTCCGTGCTTTAACTCCCTAGTTTTTATATTTCTAGTGCCACATTCCCTTTTTCTTTGTTTCAGCTACACCTACAATATCTTATATAGAACATAATAATAATAATAAGCAATAAATAATAAATAAAAATAAATCAGCATATTAGTAATAGATGAGAAAATGTGTATATCTTTTTGAAGTTTACGTGAATGTCCCCAAATTTGATTATATTTTTCAAGTTTTATGTTTCATGATTAACAATTCTGTGATTTTGATGCTTCAAATTTGAAATTGATTTAATTTGGTAGATTTAGAAGTGAAAATTTGACTTTTGTTTTCCAGAATCATTTAGATCATGAAAACTGAAGAATTTTAAATTGTAAATCTTTAACTTGAGCTATTCCAAAGAAGTGTTCCAAATTGCACATCTTTAAAATATAAGACAAAACTTTAAATAAACTTTTAAATATTCAATTAGTTCATTTTTTCCCTGAAAGCGAAGAAAACAAGTTTATGAGAAGAAATTAAATGTGATTCCCGCAGAGCAATGTTTGCTTGTAGTATCAAGTTTGGAATGATAATTGAAACTATTTTACATTCAGCTTCATTTATTTACTAGGAGCAAACACAAGCCCGCGAAGCGTGGATTCATACTACTAGATTTTTATTTCGTAACATTAAAAATATAAATAGTTTCAAAATCCATTATTAAACAGAAATTAAAATTTGAGGCTTTAAATTTTGTTGAAATAATAACTGATGATTAATAATTTTAAATTGCATTGATTCTGCAATTTTGAAGATTTACAATTTAAAAATCTTCAATTTTGCTGTTTGCAGTTGAAAATTCTTCAATTTTGCAGGAGCACAGTTGAAATCTCTTTAATTTTAAAGATGTATTAATAAAAATTCCTAAATTTCGATGATTTTGAAAATCGAAAGTCAAATTTTCAATTCTCAATCTTCTAAATTGAAGAAAATTCTCATGTAAATCATAAAAATTACAGAATTTTAAATTGTAAAATCTAAAATTTGCATAATTTCTACTCTAAGTTGCCAATGTTCAAAACTTATTTATTCTAAAGAATAACATTTGAAAGTTATGGAACTTTGAAGAGTTGAAATTGAAAATTATTTAATTTTTAAAATATGTATAGAATTGCAAATTATTCCATTTTTAAAATTGATATTTTAAAAGTATGTAATTACGTTTGGAAACTTTTGAATATAATTTGATTTGAAAGATTCAGAGTTGAATATTTTTGATCTTCAAAATCATCAAAATTGAAGAATTTTTATTTATAATTTTTAAAAAATAACCTGAGATTGAAGAAAGTAACAAGACAAGAAACCGCAGGGTTTTTGAGTAAATTGTATTTGAATATTTTTAGAAAAACCGCTACCATTTTGAGAATTTTAATCTTTTGAAAAAAAAAATTTTTCTAGAGCCAGGCCTAAAATATAATAATTGGTAACTTTAATGACTGAAAAATTTGGAATTAAAATCCTTCCTCATCGAAAATAGTTTCAAATTTAAATATTAAAAAGGTCAGGAAAATCTAAATCTTCTTTTTTTTTAAATTTTGTATTAAAAGCCTTGATAGTCAGTTTTAAATTTAAAAAATTTAGATTTGAATATTCTAAATTGTTTGGTTTTATTTTCCATCAAAGAAAATTGTCTGTTTCTTTTCAAATTTTTTACAATCGTAGAATATTCAATTGAAAAACTTTTTAGTTGCCCAAATACGAGGTTAAATGATTTTCAATTCAAATTTGCAAGAATTAAATGCCTCCAGAATAAATTTAAAAAAAAATGTAATTTAACACAATGATTTATCATATTTAAGCTTCAAATGTGAGAAGATTTTAGATCTAGGTATTGAAAATTGAATCATTTTTTATTTGATAATGTTCAAAAGTATTTGAAATTTCAAACTCAACTTGGAAAACAAACAATTTCAAATTGTGAGGCTTAAAATTATGCAATTAAAAAAATGGGAACTATAGCGATTTTTTTGTATTCTTTTTTGAATTTTTAATTTTTAATCTAATACCTTAAAATGGTCTGATTTTTAGTTGGAGATTTACAAAAATGCATCATATAAAATTGAAAAATATTTGCTTGGAAAATTTCAAGATTGAATAATAATTCGAAGTGAAGCGTTGAAAATTATAGGATTTGAAATTAAAAAGTAAAAAATTGTGTTGTTTAAAATTAAAATAGATTAAAATAGACTTTCAAACGTATGAATACAAATTTGAAAATTTTTTATATGTAACCGATTTAAATTTTCTTAAAATAATAGAAATGTTTTCAATTTTAATGTTTCCTATTTGAAATTACTTTTCATTTTGAAAGTATTTTCAGGATCATCCAATTCTAATGGCTTATAATTAAAACCTTTTCCATTTTTAACAGTGAAAATGACGCTCATTTTTTTTTTTTTTTTTAGAAAAATTTGTCTAATCAATTTTAACATTAAATTATCATTTCTTTATCTAATGCGAATTTAAAACTTCAGGATTTCACAAGCCTTGACTTTGAAATATTTAATTCAGTTTTCAATTTCAAATTTCTTCTAATTAATGATTAAAAATTGTCCTATTTAATTATTCTGGAACCTAAAATTGTTTCATTCGGAACTTTTCCAATTGAAAATCCTTCAATATATATTTTTTTATTTCAAATGCTTGCGATTAAAAATTATTAATTATTAAGTTTAAAAAAAACTCAAGCCTAATATTTGTGCTTGTATTTGCTGCTAGTAAACAGAGTCGAATGTGAAACAGTTACAATAATTATTCCATACTCAGACTTCACTCCTGACATTAAGCAAACATTGATATGCGGGAATCACATTCAATTTTTCCTCATCAATTTTTTTTCTTGGCTTTCAGGGGAATACCGAAATGATTGAAAATTCAAAATTCACAAGCATCTCATTCTATAAAAAGCTTCTGCATTTGAAATCAATATTCCAGTTAATTTCAAAACTGTAAAGAGCTACTATCGAAGTTATCACAATGTCTCCAATTTTTATTGTTTTACTAATCTTTGGAGTCGCATCTGCGCGTAAGTATAGTACTATTTATACCTACATTCATTATCATGATCTGTTTGAATCCTCAATGAAAAGTAAATTTTTTTTTACTACTTGGGTGATATATTCAAAATTATCCTTCACATTGAAAGCTGATAACGCCGGCTAGAATGAAAATGCGATATATTTTTTTAATTGTTGGTAAGCTTATTAAATTCTGCGTTAAATCAGCCCGAATTGAAGTAATTTGGCCTTGTGGATATTAAATTATCACGTAAGAAAGACAAAAATAATATTCCGATTTTTGAAGAATTGTGTACCTTCACTTCAGCACTTGGGATTTTTGTGTTGTCTTATTCACTTGATAATTTAATACCCGAAGGAGGAAATTGCTTCAACTAAGGCTCATTTTACGCTCAATTTAATAAGCTTCTCAACGGTTTTAAACAAAAAATTTTATTTATATCATGGACAGCGCTATCACCTTTTAAAGTCAAGTCTATTTTTTAATAGGTCGCCAGGTTAGGGGTTCGGTACTATCCTGCGGTAGTGTAGATCATGCGATTATTTGAAGAAAAAAAATTTTTAAGCATAATTTTTCTCTTAGTTTCTCAAATACCTCCGGAGCCAATCCGAGATTGTGGACCATATGCAGCCTGGGCAACATGCGGAACATATTGCCCAAAAACATGCGATAATTATAAAAATTCTAGCCTTCGTGTTTGCCCAAAAGTAAGTTTTTGAGTTCGTGATTTATTTTTATCATTCATTTTTTTTAACATACGTTTCTCACATTTATTTTAAGACCAAAGAAAGCACAAATATGGTTCATCATTTAATACAAAATTTCAATGAATTTATTCATTTTAACAGATTTGTCAACGTGGCTGTGTGTGTATCGATGGTCGCATAAAAAAATCTGATACAAGTCTTGAATGCGTTTTGCCCGAAGAATGCGACCAACATACAATTGTAACTGTTTAACATTCAACATTGTTTATTTACTGACAGCAAATACAAGCGCGCGAGGCGCGCGTCCATTTCTCTAAATTATTATTTTATAACATTAAAAACATAAATAATGTTAGAAATCATTAATAAACAGAATTCTAACAAACGATAAAAATCAAGTTTTTTGAAGGAATTACAGAAATATAATATTGTATTCAATTTGCACTTGTATAAATAAAATTGTTCACAGTAAAATTGTTCAAATTCAATTGTTATTTTAATATTTTTCTTTCATTTTGCATTACCTATCTGGAACTATTCAAGTTATAGTCTCCTTTTTGTATTAATTAAGACTTATTTTTAATTTATGTGATCAATTTTCGAACCTACTCTGTATAGTCTGAATGAAAATATATAATTATGTTAGATATTTTATATTTACATATATTTTTAATTTATATTATTATTTCTCATTTTTTCATTATTTCAAATTGCTTCAAATGCTATTAGGCTTTTTTAAATCCTTTGGAATTCTTTTAACGTCCTTGAATTCTTCTCAATCCATCCCAATTCCCAGATATATCTGAATTTATCTAAATTCCCTGAATTATTTGAATTTCTTGAATTCGTGGAATTTCCTAAATTCTGAGATATCCCTAATTTCCAAAAACTTCACAAGAATGCTTACAGTGAATTCAGAAGAGTTCATAGAACTTGAGGAATTTAAGAATTTTGGCGAATTCAGAATATTCAAGGAATTCAAATAAATTGGAAGAATTCGAGGTACTCAGAGATTTCAAGAAAGTTCAAGAATTCAGAATATTCAAGAAATTCAGAATAGTCAAGGATATCCGAGAAATCAGAGAATTCAAAGAATTCAAAATATTAAAAGAATTCAGAAAATCCAGAGAATTCTAGAGCTTTCAGAGCATTTACGGAATTTAGAATATTCAAGGATTTCAGGGAATTAAGAGAATTTCAGGAAATTCATAGAATTTAGGAATTCAGAGAATGTAAGGAATTGAGAATATTCAAGGAATTCTGAGAATTCCTAATATTCAAGTAATTCTAGGAATTTTAAATATTTAACGAATTCTGGGAATTCGGAATATTCAAGGAATTTGGGATATTCAAGGATTTCAGGAAATTCAGATAATATCAGGAATTTTAGAGTATTTAGGGAATTCCTATTATTCCGGAAATTCGGGCATTTAAGAGATTTCTAGAAATTAAGAGAATTTAAGAATTTCAGGGAATTCAGAGAATTTGAGGAAATCAGGGAATTCGTAGAATTTCTAGGATTTCAGAGCGCTTAGGGAATTAAAGGAATTTCAGGAATTCATAATATTCCATGAACTCAGGAAGTTTATATTATTCAAGGAATTCATTACATTAATATAATTACAGGGATTTTAGAGCATTCAGGAAATTAAAGTAATTTCCGGAATTCAAAATTTTTCAAGAATTCTAGTGGTTCAAAGAATTTCAGGAATTAGGGATATTTAAGAAATTTAGGGAATATATGAAATTTAGAATATTTGAGAATTTCAGGAAATTTAAAGAAATCAAACATTTCAGATAATTTAGGAATACATCAAATTAAAGTCATTTAGTATATTCAAAGATTTATGGGAATTCCGAATTTTCAAGGAAATCTGAAAATTCAAATATTTAACAAATTTCAGAACATTTACGGAATTCATCAAATTCCAAAAATTCAGTCAATACAGAAATTTTAAGGAATTCAGAGAATTTCAGGCATTTCAGAGTGCTTGGAAAATTAGAGGAATTTCGGAAAGTCGGAATATTCCAAAAACTCCGTAAATTTATAATATTCAAGGAATTTGTGGAATTAGGCGAGTTTCGGGAATTCCAGAGCATCTAAGGAATTCAATGAATTTTAGGATTTCAAAATATTCCAATTTTTGGAATTCCAAATATTGAAGGAATTGAGGATATTCAAGGATTATAGCGAATTCAGAGAATTTTAAAGCATTTAATTAATTGCAAGAATTCAAAATATTCCAAGAATTCAGGGGATTCAAAGAATTTCAGGAATTCAAAATACTTCAGGAATTCAGAGAATTCAGGATATTAGGGAAATTCAGAATATTCGAGGATTTCTGGGAATTTGGAGGAATCAAAGATTTGGGAGAATTTAGAAATTTAGAAAATGTAAGGAATTCAGAATATTCATGAAATTCTGGCGATTCCGAATATTCAAGAAATTCTGGGAATTTAGAATATTCATGGAATTCAGGGAAGTCAGAGAATTTCAGAAATTCATAAAATTGAAGGATTTCAAGAAATTCAAGGAATTCAGGAAATTAAGAGAATTTTAGGAATCTTAGAGTGTTTAGGGAATTCAAGGAATTCAGAATATTCCAGGAATATTTTGCTCTAAACAGTGTTCTAAATATTAAACCCTTAATTTTGATGAAAGAAATTAAAATTTTTGATTCTAAGTTTTGAAAGCTGTGAATTTTCGGTTGCAAAGTCTATAAATGTAATATTTCAAAATTTTTTGACAATTAAAATTAAAGAAAACTTGTAATTTTATTTTTATTATACTTTGTAATGATTCATTTAGTTTTCAATTTCAAATTGTCTTTTAACTGCTTCAAATTGAAATTTATTTGAATTCAGAAGTTTTCAATTCTCAATTAGTCAGTTTTGACCGCTTTGAATTAAAAATGATAAAATTTTAATTTTTTTGAATTTTGAATGATCTAGTTTTCAAAACTCTACTTTGAAAATATTAATTTATTAACGCTTAGCAATTGTCCTATTTTTTAAATATTATTCTGAAATTGTTAAATTTCGAGATTCTAAAATTAAAAAAAAATTGCTCAATTTTGAATGCTTTGAATTAGAAATGATACAAGTTAAATTATTTCCATTCCATTCGAAATAATGTCCTTTTTTCCAAAATTTATCCAATTTGAAATTGTTCGATTTGGAACTTTTTCAATACAAAATCGTTAATTATATTGCAGTTATTTTTCAAACCCTTGCAATTCGAAATTATTTATTATTATTTCGAAAATGTTTAGAGCCTTATATTACAAATTTTGTTTATCAATACATATTTGAATTATTTATATTTTTGATGTCACAAAATAATAATCGAGAAATATGACCGAGTGCTTTTATTTTCTACTAGTAAGTAAAGCTGAATGTAAAACAGTATAATAATTATTCCACCAAAATACCGATCTAATTAAAAATTCAAATTCCTAAACAGCTCTATAAAAATCTTCTGCATTCGATATCAATATTCCAGTTCATTACAAAACTATAGTTAACTTAAATTTCATTATCATAATCTGTTTGAGTCTTCAATTAAAATAATTTTTTTTACTCACCTGGTGACGTATTCAAAATTATCCTTCACTTTGAAAGGTGATAACGCCATCCACAATAAAGATACAATATATTTTTTAAATCGTTGCAAAGCTTATTAAATTCTGCGTTAAATTAGCCTGAGTTGAGTAATTTGGCGTTGTGTCTATTGAATTATCACGTGAGAAAGACAAAAATAAAATTCTGATTTTTGAGGAATTTTGTACCTTCACTTTAACTCTTGGGACTTTGTTGTTGTCTTACTCGCGTGATAATTTAATACCCCAAAGAGGAAACTGCTCCAACTGAGGCTCATTTAACGCTCAAAAACATAGCAGGCTTGCACATATAAATTATTATTTCATGAACGTATGCAGATTTTAAAATGCTTTATACTTATTGATGTTATAGTTTGGACCAGATAAAATGTATTAAACAGTTTGATTTTAATTGTTTTTTGTCTACTGGATTGAAAAAAATATTTTTTTAATATTGATTCTTATTTCTCAAGTGTGGAATAATTGCTCTCAAGCTTCGCTGGAATCCAAACACAGGTTTTTCAGATTGCTGGTTTGATGGTCTTTCCCACTAAGGTACGGAGAGACGAGACAATATTTTTTTCACAACCACTACAAATTGAATTCCGACGTAATTCCTTATACTTTTAAAATCAATTTTGTGAACATTCGAATGTTTTATACTTTTTGATGTTATTGTTTCGAACAGATAGAATATAATAAACAATTTGATGTTAATTGTTTTTTGTCCACTAGCCTAAAATCATTTTTTTTATATTGATTTTTATTTCTGAGGTGTAAAAAAATTGCTCTCAAGCTCAGCTGGAATTCAAACCCAGGTCTTTCAGATTGATGGTTTGATGCTCTTACCCACTAAGGTACGGAGAGACGAGATAATTTTTTCTTCCCAACCACTACAAGTTTACTTCCGACGTGATTCCTCATACTTGTAAAATAAATTGTGTAAACATTCGAATGTTTCATACTTATTGATGTTATGGTTTTGAACAGATAAAATTTATTGAACAATTTTATGTTAATTGTTTTTTGTCTACTAAACTAAAGTCAATATTTTTTTAATATTGATTTTTATTTCTCAATTGTGAAAAAATTGCTCTCAATCTCTGCTGGAGTGTGAACTCAGGTCTTTCAGATTGCTGATGTGATGCTCTTAACCACTAAGGTACGGAGGGACGAGATAATTTTTTCTTCCCAACCACTGCAAGTTTAATTCCGACGTGGTTCCTTATACTTGTAAAATAAATTGTGTAAACATTAGAATGTTTTATACTTATTGCTGTTATGGTTTTGAACAGATAAAATGTAATTAACAATTAGATGTTAATTGTTTTTTATCTACCGGCCTGAAATCAATATTTTTTTTAATTGATATTTACTTTTCAAGTGTAAAAAAATTGCTCTCAAGCTCTGATGGAATCCGAACCCATGTCTTTCAGATTGCCAGTTTGATGCTCTTACCCACTAAGCTACGGAGAGACAAGATAATTTTTTTATTCACAACCCCTACAAGTTGATTCCCGACGTAATTCCTTATACTTGTAAGATAAATGTTGTAAACATTCGAATGTCTTAAATTTATTGATGTTATGGTTTTGGCAAGATAAAATGCATTAAACAATTTTATGTCAATTGTTTTTTGTATACTAAACTAAAGTCAATATTTTTTTAATATTGATTTTATTTCTCAAATGTGAAATAATTTCTCTCAATCTTCGCCGGAATCCGAACCCAGGTCTTTCAGTTTGCTGGTTTGATGCTCCTATGCACTAAGATACGGAGATACGAGACCATTTTTTCTTCACAGCCACTACAAGTTGAATTGCGACGTAATTCCTTATACATGTAAGATAAATTTTGTAAACGTTCGAATGTTTTATACATATTGATCAACTTGTAAGGGTTGCGAAGAAATTAATCACGGCTCTCCGTATCCTAGTGAGTAAGAGTGAGTAAAACTGGCGTTCTGAAAGACCAAGCCTCGGATCCCAGCGGAGCTTGAGAGTAATTTCTTCACAATTCAGAAATGAAAATCAATTTTGAAAAAATATTTCTTTCAGAGCAGTAGACAAAAAACAATTAACATCAAATTTTTTCATTTTGAAATGTTTAATGGCTTAATGAAAGGTAAAATCCTCAGAATTACAAAATTTAAATTAATTATTTTTTAACAAGTTTGTCAACCTGCCTGTGTATGTATCGATGGTCGCATAAAAAAATCTGGTACTAGTCTCAATGCGTTTTGCCCGAAGAATGCGACCAACAATCAATACAACAAAATAATAAAATAAGTTACTTGACTTTATCACAGAAATATAATACTCTATTAAATTCGCATTTGTATAAATAAAATTAGATACATCAAATTCTTATTTCAATATTTTACGATAATTTTGTATTACCCGTCCGAAACTATTTAAGTTTCAATAGTTGCAGTATGGTTTTATGTTTCAGGCAAAATCTATATATATATTTTCTTTATTTTCGAATGCTTTAAAATTCTTTCAAATCCTTTGGAATTCTTCGAACTTCCTTGAAATCTGCTAAATTCCTCCGAATTCCCAGATATATACTAATCCATCTAAATTCACATAATTACCTTAATTTCTCGAATTGACGGAATTTCAGGAATTTTAGAGGGATTTTCAGCAATTCAAAGAATGACAAGGAATTTAAAGAATCTCAGGATATTCCAGGAACTCAAGGAATTCATAATATTCAAGGAATTCAGAGAATCAACAAAATTTCAGGGATTGCAGAGCATTCAGGGAATTCGAGGAATTTCAGAAATTCAGATTATTCCAGGAATTCAGGGAATTCAGAATATTTAAGGATTTCATGGAATTTGGAGAAATCAAAGATTTTAGAGAACTTAAAAATGCAGAGACTTTAAGACATTTAGAATATTTAGGAAATTCTGGGAATTCAGAAAATTCTAGGAATTCAGGAAATGTAGAGAATTTAAGGAATTTCAAGACAGTTAGGAAATTCATAATATTCCGGGAATTCAGGGAACTAAGAGAATTTCAATTATTGCAGAGAATTTAGGGAATTCAAGAAATTTCAGGAATTCAAAGTATTGCAAGAAGTTAGGAGATTCAAAGAATGTCAGAAATTAAGAATTTTCAGGCAATTCAGAGAATTCATGGAATTTTTGAAATTCAGAATATTCAAGGAATTCGAGAAATCAAAGAAAAAATGTTTAAGGGATTTGGAGAATTTAAGGAATTCAGAATGTTCAAGGATTTCAGAGAATTTAGAGAATTTCAGGTATTGCAGATTATTTAGGAATTCTTAATATTTTGTGAATTCATGGAATTTAGAGATTATAAGGAATTCGTAAAATTGAAGGTTTTCGGGGAATTCAGATAATTCAGGGAATTTATAAAATTTAGAATATTCAAGGATTTCAGGAAATCTAAAGAAATCAAAGGTATCAGAAAATTGAGAAATTCAATTAATTTAAGGAATTAAGCGAAATTTAAGGAATGCAGTGAATTTAACGAATTAAGCGAATTGAAGGAATTCAGAGAATTTAAGGAATTCAGAATATTCAAGGATTTCAGAGAATTTTAGGAATTGCAGACCGTTTAGGGAATTCTTAATATTCCGTGAAATCAAACAATTCAGAGATTTTCGGAAATTTAGAAAATCGAAGGTTTTCGGGGGATTCAGTGAATTTAGGGAATGTAGGAAATTCAGAATATTCAAGGATTTCAGGAAATCTAAGGAAATTAAAGATTTCAGGAAATTTAGGAATTCAATGAATGTAAGGAATTCAGTGAAGTTATGGAATTCACTGAGTTCAAGGAATTAGGCGAATTTGAAGAATTTAGAGAATTTAAGGAATTCAGAGAATTTAGAGAATTTCAGGAATCGCAGACCATTTAGGGAATTTATAATATTCCGTGATTTCAAGGAATTCAGAGATTTTCAGGAATTCAAAAAATTAAAGGGTTTCGGGGAATTTGGATAATTCAGGGAATTTAGAAAATTTAGAATATTCAAGGATTTCAGGAAATCTAAAAAATGAACGATATCAGAGAATTTAGAATTCAATAAATTGGAGAAATTCAGAAAAATTTAAGGATTTCAGTGAATCTAAGGAATTAAGCGAATTTAGGGAATTCAGAGAATTTGAGGAGTTCAGATTATTCAAGGATTTCAGAGAATTCAGGGAATTCAGGAAATTTAGAATATTCAAAGATTTTAAGAAATCTAAAGAAATCAAAGATTTCAGAAAATTTAGGTATTTAATGAATGAAAGGAATTTGACGATATTTAAGGAATTCAGTGAATTCAAAGAATTGAGTAAATTTGAGGAATTTAGAGAATTTAAGGAATGCAGAGGATTTAAGGAATTCACAATATTCAAGGATTTCAGAGAATTCAGAGAATTTAAAGAATTTTATTCCGTATAGGGAATTCATAATATTCCGTGAATTCAAGGAATTCAGAGATTTTCAGGAATTCAAGGAATTCAGAGATTTTTAAGTATTCAGAAAATTAAAGGTTTTCGGGGAATTCAGAGAATTCAGGGGATTCAGGACATTTAGAATATTCAAGGATTTCAGGAAATCTAAGGAAATTAAAGATTTTAGGAAATTTGAGAATTCAATGAATTTAAGGAATTCAGTGAAGTTAAGTAATTAATCGAATATAAGGAATTAAGCGAATTTAAGCAATTCAAAATATTTAAGGATTTCACAGAATGTAGATAATTTGAGAAATTGCAGAACGTTTAAGAAATTCATAATATTTCGTGAATTCACGGAATTCAGAGACTTTCAGGAATTCAGAAAGTTCCAGGATTTTCAGAGCGCTTGGGAAATTCAAGGAATTCAGAATATTTCAGGAATTCAGGAAATTGAGAATATTCAAGGATTTCAGGTAATTTGAAGAATTTAAGGATTCCAGAGAATTTTTATTTTAAAAGAATTTCAGGAATTAAGAATATTAAGGCAATCCGGAAAATTTACGGAATTTTTAAAATTTTAAATATTCAAGGATTCTAGGGGATGTAAAGAAATGAAATATTCCGGAAAAATTAGGGATTCATTAAATTTAAGAAATTTGGGATATTCAAGGAATTCTGGGATATCGGAGCATTCAGAGAATTTAGAATATTCAAGGATTTCAGAGAATTCAAAGAATTTCCGAAGTTCAGGGAATCCATAATATTCCGTGAATTCAATAAATTCAGAGGTTTTCAGGAATTATGAAATTGAAGGATTTCAGGGAACGGAGAGAATTCCAGGAATTTCAGAGCACTTAGGGAATTTAAGGAATTTCATAAATTCAGAATATTCCAGGAACTCATGAAAGCAGTATGTAAGTTCGGCTCTGTTAAAATTTATTATAATTTTGCATATTTATTTGAAAAATACAATTATGTCTCGTTCATCCTGAGCAAATAAATTTTATCAATTTAATTTATAAACAAAATTGTATCTAGAAAATTTTTATTCATATCTGAAATTCAAAATTTGAAACATCAAATCTACAAATAATTGGTTTTTATAAGAAAAACCATAGAAATGAGCATTTAAAAAAATCATCAAGATTCTCAACTTTTAACCATCTTAAGTCATATTGGCATTTAACATTCGAGGAGAATATGTTCAAAAAAAAATTATTATATTTCAAATATTAAAAATTTTTCAACAATTTACGTTTTTCCTTATAGTTTTTTTTACCGGAAATTGACATTTATCAAGAAGAATCATTAGATCTTAATGATGCATGATTTGTTAGCAAAATTTCAAATGATTTTTTCTTTTCAAAAATGCATTCTCAGAGAATATTCGAGAAGAGTTTAAAAGATTTTCCAAAATGTCAAAAAGGCATCTGGAAGATTTTAAGGTAATTTTTTTAATTTTGCAAAATTAAAAAAAATTGAATCATTTTAAAAGATATTTAGGAAGTGTAAAATTTCGAAAAGAAGCTTTTTAAGAATTGCGAAAGGTTTCAAAACTATGAAAAAACTTTCTCAAGATTCCTGGAATAATATGAAATAATTTTTTAATTTTGAAATAATTTTAAAAGAAAATGTCAACAGATTTCAGAAGGTTTCTAAAAATGTCGAAAAAAATCTAGCTGGTTTTGAGGCAATTTGATCAATTTTGAAAGATTTTTCCAAATTTAAAGAAGAATTTGAGTCAGATTAAAATATAATTAGGAATTTTAGAAGTTTGGAAGGGATTAAAAATGTTCTAAAACTTAAAGAGGTTTCTGAAATTCCTGAAAAATCTTTTTGAATTTTCTCAAGAGTCTTAGGAAAATTATATTTATATAACTTAAAAAACAAACTGATAATACTTTCTCGGTTTCTTTTGTATGGTCAATAAAATTTAAGAACTCTTGAATTATAAACTTTTGAAATTGAAATAAATTTTTTTTCATCCAAATGTTTGATCATTCAAAAGTAGAGAATTAAAGCTATCACCAATTTTAAATTAACAAAATTTTAATTGAATGCATTTTTACCGCCAAAAAATATCTTGTTAACTCTTATAAATTGTAAAGTTTAAAGATTCAGAGTTAGTTCAAGAAATATAAATCCTTACTTCCCCTCGAAAGCTTATTTCGACAAGAATTTGCTTACCGATCAAAATCAGACGGTGAATCGTCTAAAACGAGTCACTTAGCCGCCATGAAAGAAGCTGAAAACGTCATCGCGGCTCTAACTACTGCCCAAGCAATTCAACCCAACAATAAAGAGACAAAGCATGAACAAAAGGCCGGAAACGCTACTCCCAATATATCGGAGACCGTTTGTAAAAATTAGGAAGACGTCTCTCAACAGAATAGAAGGACCAAGGTTAACTCAATTGATTTGACAAAATTTGAGGCCCATCATAATCCGAAAATCGACCCTGACACCTCTTAGAGTGCCAAAGTATCTGTTCGGTAGAAGTTGTTAAGGGCGGTGATGGTACCTTAGACCTAGGCCTAAAGAAAATAGCAGTAGAAGCTCAAGTCTATAGAGATTCCGCATTCGAAATCCTCAACCACGTGGTTGAGAGTAGACTGTGAGTTTACCGGAAGTAAACCTGATTAGCGGTTTAGTGGAGACATCAGAGGTAGCCAATCGAATCCATGTAAGGGTTACTACAGATTCAGTTTCATTAGAGGCACTAATCGATCATGGGTCTTCTCACGTTGTATTACGAAAATCAGCTTGGAACAACTTAGTAAAGGCTTACGGTAGATAATAAGATTGCACCAATAAAACTTGCATGATTATGGCAAACGGTTGCGCCGAAATGATTATCGGAGAGGCCAACCTACCTATAACCTAAATACCTATAAATACCTATAAGCTAAATCGTGTGAAGTATTCCTGCCGAATTACAACGGGAAATACTATCCCTTAAAGCAGTGGCTAGTAGAAGAGGAGGGCTGTAATAGTGTAGCCGCCCTACTTGAGGATGCGACCCACTTTATGACTTGCTCGATAGATGTTCAGGGTCACGCACCTATAAGGGAGAGGTATCGGATAGTGTCTCCTAAAGGCAAATATAGACTTCGCCTAGGTTTTTGGGAGTGGAAATCAATTTCGAAAAAGGATGCTTACCCTCGGACACTCATGATGAACATACCACGATAATTAAAAGCGGTGAAGTATATTTCAAAACTGGACATGAGTGCCGCGTTTGATCAGATCCCATTAGAAAAGGAAAGCCAAACGTACACAGCGTTCACCGTTCTGGTTAGAGGATTATTCAAGTTCAAAAGAAGGCCATTTGGACTCACTGAGGCTCCTGAAACTTGTCAGCGGCTTATAGACATGATGATCACCCCTGAAATGTGGCCTGATGTCTTTAGTTACTCAGACCACATTATAATCGTGACAAAGACTATCGACGAACACCTATACTGGTTGGGAAAAGTTCTCGGTAGTGTGCCTGAATCAGGGTTGACGATAAATCCGGATGAGAGAGAATTTTGATGATTTGGACTGTTGGAAGTTAGTGATCCCCAAAAAGGAAAGGGTAAAAGTCATGGCGAAAGCGCACTCAATGCCCTAGGCGGGACATTTGGGTATCGAAATGACGCATGGTCAAATCGCGTTAAGATATTATTCGCTGGGGATGTATCATGACACTGTGAAATTCGTTCTATGCTGTTGCCCTTGCCAAAGGTGTAAAGTTGAACAGGCTGGATTGATGAATCAGCGCGTGGACGAACAACCATGCACAGTCGTCGCAGGTGATGTCATGGGCCTATTTCCCATCAGAAAATTGGGCTACAAATACTTTGTCGTGTTCCAGGACCTTTCACGAAATGGGTAGAGTGTATTTCGATCCGTACGGCAAACAGGCCCACAATCTGAAGGGCTTTCATCGAACTGATAGTGTCGCAATAGGGTATTCCGCAGGTTGTCTATACCGATAATGGCAGAGAATTTACAATAAGGCTGATGGAACCAATGTGCAAAAGTGTAGGAATAGTACACATTACAAATCCGGTTTATCATGCTCAGGCGAATTCCGATGGTCGAGTCAATAGGGTCCTCAAGACGTGATTGTCTTGTTCTCACAGAACAACCATGGGGAGTGGGATGCACACTTACATGACTTTCGTTTCGTTTTCAACACAGCGATCCATGGATCACTGAAAGTGTCACGGGCCTTCTTAAGCTCCGGGAGAAGTCCGTAACCCTACGGATTCTTCTGTCAACAGTTAGAAGTAGGCATTCAGCTTTGCAAACCTAACCCCGCGGAATGGCTAGAGCGAGTGAAAAGACTAGACAACCTAGAGGATTTTATCTGGCGGCATATCTATCGCGCTTATACAATTCAGGCGAAATATTATAACAGGAACAAGCGCGTTGGGACATCCCGAGTTGGAGTTCTCATCTAAAAGCCTGAGAGGAAATCGTCTAGGAAGACTGACGATGTGACCTATACTTATCACCAAAACAAGAGTATCTTGGTGGTTCTGCTGAATTGCTCATGGTTGGAACCGGCTTATTACCTTCAGTAATTGCATGCCTGACCCAAATAATTTGCCGGAACTCAAATGACCTGTAATTTCCGTTCAAGGTCGGGGGAGTTGTGACGGTATATATATTTTCTTTACTTGTCATTTGAAACTGTCTCGCTCCAAGAAACAGTAAGAATTCAAACTATTTGGCGTGAAACGATACAGCAAGGGTCAGTATCACAAAACAACAACAGGAAACACTCACGGTCTTATATCGAACTAACCAATGTACACGAAGATATACTTGAATTTGGGAACTTTTTCCGCCTGAATCTAATTTTAGGCCGCCACCATCAGGATGTAATTTAAGTTTCAACGTTTAGGGTGAAAGTCTGAGCTAGTTTTGAGCTCACTGAAAACGAAAAATTACATTGTCAAAAAACAAACCGTAACAGTAACACCTACCCCCAATTAAAAATATAAATAGTAAACAAAACCAAAAAATATGTAAATCAAAAGTCAATGATTTTGCGGCGTTCAGAAAACACTGGATAAATATTTCAAATTAAAAATAATCAGCCCAGGCAAATTTCCAAGGCTATTAAATATATCTAACCCCACAGTGATAATTCACAAACCCCATGATCTACCTCAGTCGCTTTTTGATACGGGTAGTTTCTAGGAGTAGTGAAATATTAATGTGGGGGTAAATATATTAACTGGAGGTTTGGAAAGTTGTACGTGGTAATTATTTTTAATTTGAAATTTTTTTGGTGTCTTTGGTTGAAGGCAGCTGAAACTTGGTTCGTTAAATCTGATAGGGGTGATTCCTGGGGGTTGTGTTATATTACTGTAAGGGTAGATATATCAAACAGGGTCTTTATCAATTGCTCGTGGTGATTATTTAGTATATGAAATTGTTCTTACCGTTTGGCTGTTAATTTTTTCAAATTTTCAAGTTTTCTGTAGTGGAGGTGCTGTCTGTCATCAACTCCACCCAAAAATCTGAAGATGGGAATTGGTGCCCAAGAAGAGCATGAAAAAGCTCAAAATTCTGATATGCTTACATTCAGTTTGACTGCATATTTTGTTTTGAGGGTAGTTTTCAGGAGGTAGGAGTTGTTTTTGGTGAATGAATGTTTGCATTTTTGGAGCAATAAAAAAAGCCTGAATTTCTGGCGCTGCAGATTTTTTGAATTTTTGCAATTTTTGTAGTGGAGGTGCTCGCTGTCACCAACTCCACCCAAAAATCCGGTTCTCTAAGAAAAATAAGAGAGTCTGAATATGGGAATTGGTGCCCAAGAAGCGCATGAGAAGGCCCAAAATCCTGATATGCTCACATTTAGTTTGACTGCATATTTTGTCTTGAGGGCAGTTTTCAGGAGGTAGGGGTTGTTTATTGTAAATATACTTTTGCGTTTTTGGAGAGCCCAAAAAAGCCTAAAATCCTGGCGCTGCTGATTTTTTTTAATTTTTCGAATTTTATGTAGTGGAGGTGCTGGCTGTCACCACCTCCATCCAAAAATCCGCTTTTTTCAGTAAAATGAGAGAATCCGAAAATGGGAAGTGGTGTTTAAGGAGAGCATTTAAAGGCCCAAAATCCTGATATGCTTACATTTAGTTCGACTGCATATTTTGTTTTAAGGGTAGTTTTCAGAAGGTGGGGGTTGTTTTTGATGAATCAGTTTTTGCATTTTTGGAGCAACAAAAAAAGCCTGAATTTCTAGCGCTGCAGATTTTTTAAATTTTTGCAATTTTATGTAGTGGAGGTGCTGGCTGTCACTACCTCCACCTAAAAATCCGGGTTTCTAAGAAAAACAAGAGAGTCTGAAAATGAGAATTTGTGCCCAAGAAGAGCATGAGAAGACCCAAAATCCTGATTCGCTTACATTTAGTTTGACTGCATATTTTGTTTCGAGGGTAGTTTTCAGTAGGTAGTGTTTGTATATTGAAAATAAATTTTTGCAATTATTGAAATCCTAAAATGGCCCAAAATTCTGGTATGACTACATTTAGTTTTCGTGTATATTTCATTTTGAGGTGCTAGTAGACAGCACCTGAGAATGCAGGGAATTCTGAAAATTAAAGGGCATGCAACAAGTGAAATTGTTTTGATTAAAAAAATTTCAAATGAAAATTCAAAATTGTAAATTTCACATTGTCCATTTGGAAGATAATTTCAAGAATAAAATTTATGAAATTGCGTTGGTCTCAATTTTGTAATTTCCATATGTTACAAGTCTTCATGCTGATAACGTGGCACTAAATTAAAATATTTATTTAAAAAATCTTCAAACCCAAATACTAATTGTAAATTTTATATGGTTTATTCAGAAATCAATTTTAAGAATAATACTTATTAATAAAATGGAACATTGCAATAATCATCATTTTTTTAGTTTTCATATGTTACATGATTTTGATTTGGGAACGGTGCATTAAATAAAAATATCGATTGCAAAGTTTAAATTATGAATGTTGCATTGTACATTTGAGAGTAAAATAAAAAAGTAGGATTATTAATAATTTTTAAGATTATGTTAGGTACACATACTTGCGAAATTGAGGAAAGCCACGTAAGCAAAGAATATAGCGACGATCTTCATTCTTTCTAGACACGGGTAGAGATAACGACAGAGAACTCAAGAGGAATGATGATGAGGAAGAATTTCGTCAAAAGCAGCTGCTTTTATAGATTATTTACAATTGAGTGGAATGGCAAAGATTCTTGATATCTGAATTTTTCATATCTGCTGGATTCGTTAGTAATAGAACCAACAAAAATTTTTCTTCAACATTGAGTTAAACCGTCTTAAATTATAAATTGTAAAGTTAATACGGTATCTTTTGCGCGAGAAAAAAATTCGATAACACTTACGGCATGATTGAGCAATAAAATCAAAACTGAAAAACAACTTATTATCAAAAAAATTTTGTGTTCATCTATTAGGTTTGTGCTTTTAAGCTTCTTTTATACATGGTCCCCAATTTATTCAAAGCCAAACAATCCGATATCTCTTCTAAAAGCCGACATAAGCACCTCAAAGTCAAATGCTTGAACTCAATAAAAGAAATCTGCCCGCTTTGTGATTAATAACAAATTTGTATTTTTTTTCAATGTGCATTTTTCTTTCCTTGACTTTTTTTACAGATCGTGCATTGTTTGGCTTCAAATTTTCATTTTTGTTTGTTTTTTGGAATTTTATAAACGCTATCATTCCATTAATTTTTGTTTTATAAAAAAAAATTAAATGTATATTTTGTTCGCCTTTTTGAGTACTATTGATATCCGTCCATAGAATTTTTGAATAATAAAAAAAGTGTTCTCGAACATATTCAAAATGTGCTGACTTTTTGAATTTTCATCCAAAATGGCTGACTAGCGAACTTGACCTACATTTTAGGACACCTAAAAAGTATACCAAAAGCCTATTCAATAGGTGACTTCTTCCATAAGTCATCGTGCTACCAAACTAAAAATCTGCAGACATACAGACAGACAAACGGACACACAGACATACAGACATTATGTAAAAACCTGTTTTTTTCTGTTCAGGGGTCATAAAACGTGGACACATGACAATAACGGGAAGGGTCCTTTCTTAAAAATCGTTTCCGCAAGATTTTGCATAAATTTTTGTTTAAAAAATGATTGCTTGCCTTATTCGCAAATAACACTTATAGTGTCTGTTATCAGTTTTTGTGTGTGAATATTCTGGCTTTTTTTTAATGACAAATCCAAAATGAGTAATTTTGATTTTTTGTTAATAATATTTTCAAGATTGCCTTATGTATTTCAGTTAAAGTTTTTTAAAAACTAAATGTTCGGGGAAAATTAAAAATTATTTCAAAATGTTTTAAATAAGTTTTAAAAATTTTGAAACAAAATATAGACGGTGTTGAAATTAGAATTTTTCAATTTGGAAAGATTACAGCTTAAAAAAATTCTGTATGTTTAAGAGATAACTAGAATCTTCGGGAAAGAATAAAAAATAATGTAAAAGTTTTCAAAAAATCTAAACACATAGATTTCTGAAGATTTCGAACAAAAAGTTTGGAAAATTTTTGAGAATTTTGAAAGTTTCCAAGAGAATAAATCAATTTTCTTAAGATTTCTGAAAAAAATCTGCATAAACGCATATTGCAAAAGATTTTGAAAAATTCATTTTTTTAATTTTGTAGTATTCTGCTAAACTGATTTTTCAAAAGTGGTGTGCTTAGAAAGGTTTCAAGGTCAGAATTTTTTTTAAGATTCTGCCGAAAATTAAATCGAATTCCTTCTCTAATTTTTTAAAAACCTTTCAAAATGGCCTTCTTAAACATTTTCTAGAGACTTTTTGTACAAATCTAAAACTTTCAAAAATCTTTGTAAAATTTCTGAAAGAAATCCAGAAAAATCCCCCACCCCCTCCTTCTCCCTTTTTTTGTTAAATGCCTACGTTTTTTGACCTTCTAAATCCGAAAAACATCTATTCTTTGATTGAAAATAAATTTTTTCCGGTTGAGAAATCAGATTTTTGAGTTGAAAAATTAAAGAGTTTTGCAGAAAATTTGTCTCTTCTCCAAAAAATTAAATCCCCTAGGTTAAAAGAGCAGCTGATTGATAATTAATCTTTTCTTGGTTGAACTTATATCATTTTTGATAAAAATATCTGTCAAGTATTACAATTTGCAATGAGAATTCATCTTGTTTGGTTGCAAATTCAAGTATTTGGTTGGAAAATAACTTCTTTGTTGAAATTTTGATTGCACATATTTGAAATTTTCAAACCCTTTTCTTTAGATTTTCTCAACAATTTTAGGAACATCAAATTGATATAACCTGAACAACAAATACATTACATCAAAATATTTTCGAGGGTGAACAAAATTTTCAGATCCAGAGAGTTTTATAGCACAACATAAATAAATTTTTATTTTTCTTTCACCATTTAATTTAAAATTTTCCAAAATATTTATAGTTTAGTTGAAAACTCCTATACTCCACAAAGCTTTTATTTACCCTCCATAATTGGAAATGTAATAAAAGGTACAAAATACTTGAATTTTCTACAAAAAGAATAGAACTTCAAACAAAAAGTTCCCTTTGAACTAATAAGTTTAATTTTGATCTAAAAAGATCAATTTTGAACCAAAAAAGGAATAGTTTATTTTATAGTTGAAAAAATTTATTTTCAACAACAACAACAAAAAAACGAATTTTTGACAATATAGGTAAAACAACCAAAAATATGGATTTCAAAATAATATAGTGATTTTTTAACAAATTAGTTAAACTTTCAAAGAATTGATTGAATTTCCAACCAAGAAAATTAATTTTCTACCAAAATAGATGAATATACAACCAAACACATGAATTTTCAACCAAACCGTTGAAGTTTGAAGTGAAAAGAATAAATTTCCAGCCTAAAATTGATAGTTAAGTTTTCATTCAATAAAAGAGTTGAATCTCCAAGCAATGAAATGAATTGTTCAAAAATTAGTTCAACTTTCAACCAAGTAGTTGAATTTTCAACAAAAAAAGATGAATTCACTAATAATGGACATTCCAATTCAATAGAATTACATAACTCTCAACCAAAAATAGTTGGATTTTTTTATTGGGTTCTATTAAATTCAATTCGCCATTGAACAGAAAACCCGGAAAAGCGGAAGTTTCTTGAAAATAAGGAGAAAAGTAGGAATTATTGAAAAAAATGGTTTTCGAGGGGAATAGGGGAAAGAGTATGAATTCAGTCTTCAGCTGCTCTACTTGCAAAGTAAAATCACTAATTTGAACTTTTTCAAGAATTGAACAGATTTTTATTCACATTCATGTTTTCGATTCATGTTAGATCGATTCTTTGACCTGGATTGTTTTAGCGAATCGATTCTCTTGGATTTAATTTAAGGTCTTCGCTCTGGTTTAGGAAATCGATATAAGTCTCCATCAACATCAATTGGATGATTTCGATCGGACTTGATGTAACGGACGTGTCCGACTGATTGCGAGCCTAGCATCCTGGTTTCATGTTCGCCATGAAATAGAAGCCCATCAGAGTTGAGTTTTGACCTATCAACACTAGGCGCAAGATCGGCTTCTAACCTAGGCCCATCTGCTATTACTACAATAGCGAGGAATACTGGAACACCACGATTATGCTCCATATCTCTAGACTCTTGATAAGACAAAGTGGGCCTGATACATGCATATAAACGTTGGCTATCTCTGAGATCAACAATAGCGTATCCATGTGGACCATTGCATGATGAAATGTTTGAATGAGGTAGGAGGTCTCCCGTGAACAAATTCCAATTTGGTACGTGACCATTCACCACTCTTGATATGAATATCAATTTTCCTGGATAGCTAGCAACAGTATTTTGAATTATAGTAGGATGAGTATGACCATGATCAGCCCAGGCACGGAGAACTTCAGCAGCATCTCTACTACGACCAGCTGTACCACCATTATTCCTAGCACCGACTTCTGTGGAGAAGAGATTCATAAAGTTTGTCTACAGTGGAAAAATAAGTATTAGTCAGAAGATAAACACTTAGGCAGCGGGATGGAGCATCAGCATTACCTGGATGGGTATTTTGACGTGCCGCACCACTTCTGCCACGACCAGCTCCTCCTCCATCATTCATAGCACCGACTTCTGTAAAAAAAAAAAAAAAACATATTTTTAACATTTTTGTACACTGGAAAAGTAACTGTGGGTCATCAGATAAGCACTTAGGCAGCGAAATTTGTCTTTGCATATTCCATTGCGGGTATCTCATCGAAAGTTGGATTTATGGAGGGATCAATTTATTTAGCCTTTTCGCTTTACTTCCACTTTTATCTCACTAAGTAAGCGACTAAAAGGACTAAATGTTTCAAATGCAAACTCTAATTGGTAATCTTATACAGTAAATATTCAATTTCAATTTAAAATTGGTATTTAATAATCAACTGAAATATGTATCAATCATCATTTCTTGTTTCCATATGTCACAAGATTTGGATCTGATAGCGTGGAACCAAATGGAAATATTAATAAAAACATTTTTCAAATTCAAATCTTCATTTTGAATGTTATATGGTACAATTATAAGGCAAATTTTAGATTCATATTCATGAATAAACTTAACCACTGCGTTGATCAAAATTTTTTTATTACGATATGTTACAAGATTCCACTCTGGCAATGTAACACTAAATAAAAGTATTAATTAAATCAAAATGTCAAATTGAAATTTTTTGTAAATTTCATATTGTACACCTAGAAGACAAATTGAAAATTCAGATTCATGAAATAGCGTTAATCTCAATTTTGCAAGTCTCCATATGCTACAAGATTTTGATCTGGCAACGTGGCTCTAAATGTGAATATTTATCGGAAAGCCTAAGTTCTGCATGCTACATCGCACATTTGAATGTGAAATTAATTATTAGAATTAATAACAATGTTTGATATTATGTTAGGTACACATACTTGATGAATTAAGCAGGGTCCCGCAGACAAATAATAGAGTGACGATTTTCATTGTTTCTAGATAGTAGTAGAGATAACGATAGAGAACTCAAGACTTATGATGAAGAAAAAGAATTTCGTCAGAAGCGGCTACTTTTATAGATTATTTACAATTGAGTGGTGGGGCAAAAATTCTTGATATCTTAATTTTTCATATCTGCTGAATTCATTATTAGTATATATTACGGTACTGAGACCGAGGAGGGGAATTAGGATCTGGAATGCCGAGAGAGAGGGTGACACACAATAATTAGAAGCGTGTTTAAAATCAAGAGTAGTTTATTACCAATTACATTAGTCGTTGGTGATGACCAGCCTGTAGCGTAGTGCTGGTGATCAGGTCTCTTCCCTTTGGGAGGCGCGAGAGCCACGTTTTTCGAGCCACGTTTTTCGAGCCACGTTATTCTTATACAGTGTGCTCAAACAAGTTATTTGCCTGAAATTCTCTGGGTTGGACAAGTTGCCTTTTTTCGGTAGGAGTATAGGGCGTCCCAATACCAGCCACTGCGGGATGAGCGTTTCCGAAATTTAAATATAAGGTGGATAAATATCCCCCTTAGTTCTACCATCATCTTACGCATGTCATCTAATTGTAAATTTTCTTCTATTGGCCCTTCATGTTCAACTTTGTCTTCATCTTTCCCCTTGTCTTTCTTCCCCGCTCCATTTGGGTCTTTTCCTGGTCGCGTTCTGTAAATTTTCTGATTCTTCAGGGTGGATGCTGCTTCTACCTTATTCTCACTACTTCCTCTCTCCACCCTGTCCCTCTTCGTATTTACAAACTTCTCGATTGAACCAAAACTCTCCACCCTCAATCTCTCCCTTTCTACAGTTTTTCTATATTTTCCCCTTTTTTCCTCACGCTTTGGCGTACAGAACACTTCCTCGTCAGGGTTGCAGCTATCCATCAAACTGATTTTAATCATTCTCGTGTATCACCCTACGTAACTTGCGTATCTTCTGTCGGTACTCTACTACCTCACCCTGCTACCTTGCCTTCTTCCGTGATTTTCCCTTCCTATCCTGCCCTGGCTCTCAGGCTTCCCGAAACTGACTTTAACGCTCAAAATATCATTCACTCCTTCGATTCTATTATTTTTAACATTCGACTGTTTACTCCAAAAACCCTTCCTTCACACTCTTCCCATTAACGCACCTCAGATGTTACTGTAATCGACCAAATTAAGCAACACACAGTCACCGCCAATAAAGACCTTCTTGACGAAAACGAAAGAGTTCAATCTGAGTGATTTAAGGAAAGCAAACGTTAGCTTATACGACATTGACTGATCCTCCACATTGCTGTGGAAGATGCCGTGCATCCTCTTGTCGAGGAGCTATTCGCGATAGTTTTTCTCCTATGCTTTCTCAATCTGGGCCTTCGCAAGTATGTACTTAAGATGGATAAGATTTGATGCATTTTGCTCACCCCTGACATTGAACTACAGGCCGAGTTTTTCAGCAGCCTCCTCCGCTGCTTTGTACAGGAAAGTTCCTTTGCCCACTTCTTCGTGTTCTCTGAACATTGTGAGAATAGGGTCTTGTCCGTTTGTGACTATGTGAGCCTTGGCGCAGTGAGATGTAATGTCGCGTGACAGAATATTTAAGGTGCATACTTTAGTTCATGTGCAAAACCTTTCGCGTCCCGATATCAAGGCATCTGAACTCATCCTTCGTCCAAGGAACCACTCCAAATGAATATAGTACCAACAAGTCGTCCAGCATGTTCATCGCAGATACTTCGTTCCTCGCTGAATGCGGCTCTGTGGTACGCCCAGGTATGTATAGGTCTCTCCAGCGACAAGGTGCCATATAGCGCTTCTGTCGACGAGCTCAGTGTCTTCGCGGATGCCATTTCCTTTCTACATGTATGGGGCACTTCATGCTTTTGATTTGCAGGTTTGCCGCAGAAGCGTCCTTCGAAATGACGTAGAGCGAGTGATAGTGGCAATCAGGTAAGGTAACAGAAAATAGGGCTTATCGTGTCGTCCTGAAACACACCTCTCTGAAGGGTGATACTGTTACTGATCACACGATGTTTCCAGACGAGGTAGTAAATCTGGTTTTCCAAGGCAGCATTAATCTCTCTATCCACCTCACGATGTGTAGATGAACCTTTAAACTTTCCAATAGACAAATTATAAGTCTATGGGAGGTTGAATAGAAAGCTTACCGGTGATCAATCCAGGCCATCGATAGCTATCACTGATAGAATGCTGCGTCCTTGCAGGAACATCTATCGATGAGCATGTTCTCCCGACATCCTGCTTCGCCTTTTTTTGATTCACGTTGTTCCTATATCACTCGTCACACAGGTCCAATTGCCGAACAATCCTATCATTTGGGATAGCTGTGGAGATATTATACAGCGTGTTAAGGAAACTTATTGGCCTGTAAAATTTAATTGTCAACCCAGAAAGTTGAATTGTCGATTAAAAAGTTTATTTGCAGCCAACAGTCAGCCAACATTGAAGTTCATTAGCAAACTTCTGGTGCAATCCAAAGAGGGAGTCCCTCATCAAAGAAAAAAAACAAAAAAGATGGGTATTTTGCGAAGAACCAAAAAAAAAATCTCAGGAAAATATTCTATTTTGAATTAGAAATCAAGTAAAGTTTACTTCATTCTCTAAATGTAATAATGTAATATTTCTTTGCTGCAAGTACGTGGTAAAATTTAGCTGGATAGAAATATTTGACAAATGAATATCTAACATCTGACCTAACATCTCTACATTGCAAAGTAGGTACACCTATTCATGTGTTATCATGCATGTGATCAGGCGTGTACACGATATGGGTGACTTACTTCTATATATCGTAAAGGGAGTTCAAATTTCATGCCTGATGCTCTCTCGAGATCAGAGGAACCAGCCAAAAATATAGCGTTTGTATTAGCTTGTAGCATAGAGAATCTGAAAGCGGGCGCCAACGACAGAACAGACGACTGATACTCTAATCAAACCTCTTGCCAGACTCTCATCCATGGAAACTCGTACCTAAAAAATTACGTATTCAAGTTTTAAAAGAAAACCATAACGATATACAAGCAGGACATTAAGGTTCCGAATAAACACACGCGAAAATCTAAGAGTATTACTTCTTGCCAGAAATGTATTCTCAGATGTATTTTCCCACTAGTGGGAACAGTACTTGCTTCGACCACTGTGACAAAGAATTATGTGAACCTTGTTGGAGACGGCGATTCGAATCGTATGATTGCCCAGCTCGCTTCAAACACGCGGCAAACTATCAAAATAGCATAATATGCTATTTTTTTCGTCGTAGGACTCTTTGTTTGCAAGTTATGTTGCGAGACCTTGCGTTTGACTCGCGACGGTACGGGCTGCACGTGCGAGTTCTCTACCGCGCTTGAAGGTTTCGTCTCGTTCGACGATTGAAATATTTGATGAGAGTCAAAATGTCATGTAATTTTTATTTCAGGTTTCACCTCATCCTTCAAAAATTCTGGTTTTTTGAAAATTTTAATTTCCCAAAACTAGGTTTTACCTAGTCTCTAAAGCTGGTTTAATATGGCGCGTACTTTACGTACCGCAAAATTTACGCCAGCCAATACCACACCATATTTAGCTTTCTGGCAGATAGTAGAGGGGAATCGCGCTTAATTAATCGATTGAACAAATTACGCGATACCCAAGTTACGTTTACGTTCCATCTGACAGTAGCCTCATGGTACTTCACCGAAACCGAATGATATAGAGCTGAGGCGGGCTTTTTTCATTATTCATTCTTTTATGAGTTTCTTGAAAGTGCTTCATTTATTCTCATTTGGGGGCCCCTGGACCTCGGGGATCTCGTATCATTAATATGGCTGATAATGCGGTAGCTACGCCCCTGCAGTTCAATATATTTTTGAATAATTGAAATTTGAAACCTTTTTGTACAAGATGTCAGGTTTAACAAAACGGAGCGCCAAACTTTCATAACCGGTTATTAATATATAATATATAACCTGAGTTGTGCAAACATGCAAAGATTGTGTACAATGCAAATAAATCTATTATTTTTTGGTGAATATTGGGCGACACAGATTATACATATCTTGGATGTTTGTGTAATTTGCGTTTTCGTTTACAGAGCTTATATTTTGTCATGTAATGTACAAGGTAATACTTTCGGAGTAATTTGCCTTAAATTTTACATTCAAAATGATTCGGCGTGATTATTTCATGGATGCATCCGGGGGCATTGAAAATTAAACTATCTTCCAAAACATTCGTCTTTTGGCTTGGAAAAATTCACAATTTGGTTGAAAATGCAACCTCTAATTCTTTTTGTTGTCGATAGTGTTTGTCTCTAATGTATGAATACGGATTTAAATTTTATTTTTTCACCAGAGAAGTGTCAAGTGTTACAAAACTTCAGAGTGCACGTAATCCCTGGTGGAAGTTTTGGACTCATTCAGAATCAATATGATTTCGTCCGAGTCTGTTTGATTCCGAGAAATTGAATCCGTTTCACTCCATGCGAGTGCGGAATCTGTTCCCGAATCATCCCGTATCCAGTCTGAGTAATATTTTTTCTACGGAATCATTTGGACTGTGCATGTAACAAACGGAATCATTCGGAATGAGCAGCCGTATTGCTTTGGATTCAGCCAGAGTGAAAATTTCATTCAGAATGGTGCGGAATCATTCTGATTGAAGCACGGAATCATTCGAAATGAATCCGAGATATC
>JAABKJ010000630.1:0-14755 GCA_011634705.1 Andricus grossulariae | reverse complement strand
AGTGAAAATTTCATTCAGAATGGTGCGGAATCATTCTGATTGAAGCACGGAATCATTCGAAATGAATCCGAGATATCGATTCGGACTGAAAAAGAATCAAACGTAATCGGGCGGAATCATTCGGACTGGATTTAGCTTTCAACCAGAAGGCCGGAATCAGTCGAAAACAGATTTTTCTTTCGTTCGTAATCTATCGTAATCAGTCGGAATTGTTCGGATTTAAAGGGACCTAATTTCATTGCAAAACTTCCACAAGGAATACGCGTACGTTCCCTATGTAGATTTTAATAAAAATTTATTATGAATTTTTTTTTCGCATTATGTTGCTTGTCATCAATATTGATATAAAATCAATAATGGCTAAGCTTTTGCTGGATAAGAATGGATACTGATGATGAGGACGAATTTTTAAGAAGCTAACAATAATTTGAAATGGGACAGAAGTCTGCGTGCACTGGATACTGATTATTCGATTACAGAACTCGATTACATATGTTACCTTCCGGTGTTTTCAATCTTTTAATCCTGACGCGTGTGGTTCATTTTTGTCGCTGGATAAATCTGTCTGTCGATTCGAATTACCGAGTCGAAGTCAGCGTGATGGATTTTAATTTCCTTAATCCTTAATATCGGAGACTTCACATATTACGTGACATTCTTAAGAGCTGGGGCGAAGGTCAGCCCTAACGTCGCAAAGTGTAACATAGAAAAGGTTCGCAAAGATTTTGCAACACGTAACACTTCTCTTATTAGGTATTTAATGTTGTGACGTCAGCTGGCGAGGACCAAGCCATAATACGTTCTTCCTTTAGATAATTGACAATAGAAGCCACGCATCTAGTTTCTGCATGTCCTTTGCTGGTACACTTTGGCTGGTAGGTGGGGGCAAGAAGGTTCTCTTCCCTAGAGCCTGCAGAAATAATTTCCACGGGTTTATTCCTTCCATCTATCTCTTCATTTCTCTCATGCGGTCTAGGAATCGTTGAATAATAAACTATTTTACTGCTGAATCTTTGTAGGTGGTTGGTCGTTGTTGTTTCGACCAGATAACGTGGACGAATCAATCCGTTCGGTCGGTATCCGTCTAGTTCCTTATAGAAGTCCTCGTTTGGACACGTTCCAGTTCTTTGCGGGCGACGAATACCCAGGTTAGTTGTTCGGATGAGGCGACGGTATTTCTCCTGCGCTTACCGCCTTTCTGCTTCTACCGAATTTTCCCGGAGAATCTTGACCTCGGAGAGCCGCTTCCTGGTGGATGGATTATGGTGGTCCGGGATTGGTTCTGGCTGGTAGAATATGATTCCGCGTTCTATATTCAGGTTGATTACCAGACTCCAGTCTTAATCCGGACGCCCTGGTATCAATGTCCTCCGCGCTGTCGAAAATTGTGCCCGGATTTCCCATCAATTCTTGTGTGCCTTTCATGGACTTTCTGTTCCGGGCGGGAGAGGGGAAAATCGGCAGAGCGGTAAAGCGTCGTTAGCGATTGGAGCCGGACGGTCGCTGTTGTTAATAGTCACCTCCTGTTGACCCTGGTGCGGTATTGTCCCCTCCGAGTGACAGCTAATGTGTACATTCACCACCTTCTGGTGGTGACTACTAGTGATGTTTACCACCTCCTGGTGATAACTAGTGGCGTGCCTCGCCGCCTCCTGGTGGTAAGACTCAAGGTGCGTCCCTCCTTGATGGACCTTGATCCGACGACGGAGTTCTCTCTGTCGAGAGTTCAACCCCATCCAGCGAGTATTCAAAAGGTCTACCTTGCGGAAGCCTGGAGCAATACTAGCTGAAGGAATTTGGCTCCCAGCTCACAACTCGAACAACTCGCTGAAAGGACTATCCGGTTAAGGCGCTTGATAGAGTGTGGTTCGAGCCAGCGAGTGACAGAAGATGACTCGAAGTTAAGCGAAGTCAGACTACGTTATTGTGCTCTGAAAGAGGAGTTTTTGTTCGAAGGTCAAAGTCGAAAAATTGATGCTGGTTCGGCGAAGATATTGATTTATTAACTTCTCCCTAGGCAGAGGGAGAACAGAGGCTACAGAGCGAGGAGTCGTTGTTGATCGATGGCAGGATGCCGAGTGACGATGGTGCCTGAAGCGCGCTCCTTTATGCATGGAGACTCGGCGTGCGCGCCAAGGCTCATCGTGACACTCCCACTCCGTGCAGTTGGAGCGATGTGAGGATGTCGATCCGCGAGTTTGCCCACCATGCGATTTTCGGGGGCCCGCGCGCTAATGGTATCATTCTACGTTGGAGCCCTGTGCCGGCCGTTGCGTTGTGCTTGCTCTCCGTCATAATCAAAGATTACCGATATTACATTAGTATTGGAAGAAAAATTAGAAATAATAATACCGAGATCCTCCATTCATGCAGTGTTAATTAATTAAGGATTATTTAAACTGGGAACCTTTACCTGGACATGTCCATTCGTATGCATTCGAATACACATGTCCGAAATATGAAAATAAGAACAATTAAAATAGAATGAAGTGACGAATTCGTATAGCATTGAAATTACAAAGGAGAGTCACTGCACGGATCAGGACTCTAACGGGACGCTCTGCCTGTGGGATTTTTCTATGAGCGTCTTTGGGTGATCGGCACGTTTGCCCGTCATTGTTGTAGCATTCCGTCGCTCGCGAACAAAAGGATGGAGAAAGTTAGGCTCGTCGCTTACAGGAATTGGAAACTCGAACTGGCGAGTTTCCTGCTTGTAAGAAAATACAAGCAGGGTCTCTCAATGTTCGGAGTTTCTCATTTCCAATGTTTTATACATTATGGATGAATATCATATGATATAATAAAAATGGAAAATTTCAGAATAATAGAATTTCCGACAGTTCATAATATTGCCGAAATAGAAAATTTCCGAATTTGAACAATTGAAAAATTTTTCTTTATGATATTATTCATTCATTGAAAATACAATAACTAAAAAATATATATTTCTGAATCTAAATTGTTTTCAATTATTGTTATTTGAATGCAAACAATAATTTTAGAAACTTTCAACATTGAACAAATTTTGTTTGGATAACAATATTCGATTATTGTATCTTTGATGAATGAATAATATTTATTAAAAAAAATTGTAGTTGCTTAAATTCATGAATTTTATAATTAGAGAATTGTCTAGTTCGGATATTTCATATTTCAGCAATTTTATTATTAGGGAATTCTAAAATTCAGTAATATTATAGACTGTCGGGAATTTTATTATTCCGGAATTTGCCAATTCGGTAATTTTATTATAAATTTACGAAATTATTGAACTTAATTTAAATTTTTGAATTGTTTTTCAAATTTATTTAAAAGAATGAACGTGGGACGTTCCGATAGGGTGGGGAGGGGGGTGTTTGGTCAAAGTATCATTTTTTATGTAGAGAACAATCGAAAAAGCATCATGCGGAAAGGAAGGGGTTCCTGAATTATTTCAAGAAACAATTGGAAATTTTAGACGTTTCAAAAATATTCAGAACTCGTTTCAATCTTCAAAGGATTTTGAAGAATTTAAAACAAAAAGTAAGCTGTTCAAGAATTCGGAAAGGTTTCACGAGAACAAAAAACTTTTCCTGAGACTCTGAAAAATTTCGTAAAAGAATTTTCTAAAAGGATTTGATACAAAATTTTTAATTTCGCCAGGTTACAAAGCCAAAGAAGTTCTTGTAAGTTTGAGAGATATTTAGAAGTTGTAAAAAGACCTGAAAAATTAAAAACTAGAGATTGTCTCAAACAATTTGGAACAACATATAGATACCTGTGGATTTGGATAAAAAAATTTAGAACCTGTTTGGAAATTTCGAAACGTTTCAAGAGAAGGAAACAATTTTCTTAAGATTTCTTGGGAAATTGAAAATGATTTTCATTTAGAAAAATTAATTTGAAGAGAACATTTGAAAAGTTTTTAACAAATTTTTAAAAATTGAACAGATTTCTAGGCAATCTTCTTTCATTTTGATCAATCTTCGAAACATCATATTTGATAACTGAAATATTTCCTTAAATTTATGAATAAGTTTTTTATTCTTTCTAATCTTCTGCAACTCTAGATATCTTTTGATCATAATCGATTTTTGTTCAAAAATTTGAAATCCTGTAAAATTAAAAAGCTTTTTTGAAACCTTTCTAGATATTTTATTGACAAATTCAAAATTTTTAAAAGCAACCAAACAATCAATAATACAACGGAATTTCCTTTTTTGGTTGAAAATTCATCTCTTTTGCTAGAAATTTGATCTATTTTGGTGAAAAATGTAACTCCTCTTTAATTCTGGTAGAGAATCAATTTTTCTTTCGGGATAACTTCAGAGTATTTCGGACTTGTTCCAGGTTTTATTTTTCCAGCCGAAAACAAATTTCTATCAAAGCGGACTTCTTTTCAGTAGCATTTTAATTCTAGTAGGTAATCAATTTTCCTCCTGTTATAATTTCATGTAGATCCAGACTTGCTCCGAACTCCGTATTTTTCCGGACGAATTCCGGATTCAACCGGATTTTTTTCCATTAGTACCTTGATTCTAGCAGATGATAAATTTTCCTTCCGCACAAAATTCTAATTGATTCGAACTTGTTCCGGATTCTAGTACATAATAAATTTCTCTCCTGGACTAATTTCAGATTGATTTGGATTTATTCCGGATTCCGTATTTGTGTCCGGACTTATTTCGATCTATATTTGACTCTTTTGGGAGTAAAAGTTCTCGTCCAGACAAATTTCAGATAAGACAGGACTACTTTCCATTTATGCTCTGACGGAACTTATTTCAGGTTTTGAATTCCGGATAAATTTTGGATTTATTCGAACTCTGTCCGGAGTCGACATTCTTTGTCCGGATGAATTTCGGACTTAACCAGACACATTCCTGAATATTTTCTTAATAAGATCGTACCAATGGCGGAATATGAAATTTAAAAAAAGCTACTGAATGAAAAATGAAATGCTCACTGGAAATTTGGGTTTTATTAACTATTGATTTATACACTATTATATACAATTTTTTCATTATTAATGATGAGTACAATTTTTTCAAAAATAATGATTGATTAAAATTTCAACGACTTTATAAATCTATTGATGTTAGATCGATTAACCTTGATTGTTTCAGAGAATCGATTCATTTCGAGTCGACTCAAGGTCTTCGCTATTCTTCGTCGCGTTTGTATATATCTCCATCAGCATTAATTGAATTAACTAGATTAATTGGATCAGTATTTATGTAACGAACGTGCCCGACTCGCTGCATATGTGGCTGCATATGTGGCGCATATACGCCACCGAACGTGTTGAGTGTTATTCGTGCATTGCCAGTCGTAAGAATGCCTTCTAGTCTAGGCATACCTTCTCCGATTACATAAGCGAAGAATTCTGAAACACCACCAGTATGCTCTTTGCTTGTAGACTCTTTATGAGAACAATATGGATGAAGACATGCATATAAAGGTTCGTTAGCAATGAGAACAACAATAGCGTATCCATGTGGACCATTGCACCTTGCAATATTTGAATTAGGTACGAGCTCTCCTCTTAGCAAATACCAATTTGTAGAGAGCCCATCTACCGCTTTTGATATTAATATCGAGTTTCGTGGATAGTTAGTATTACGAGGATGAGCATTTTAAACTTCAGTACGATGATTATGACCATGATTAACCCAAGCAGCGAGGTCTGTAAAAAAGAGATTTATGAAATTTTTTTACACTGGAAGACTAACTGTCAGACAGAAGGTAAGCACATGGGCAGCAGGATGGAGCATTTGCATTACCTGGATGGGGACTTGGAAATGTATTATGACAAAGCCCAATAGGACCATCTCTACGACGACCAGCTCTACCGCTATTATTCATAGCACCGACTTCTGTAAAGAAGAGATTTATGATATTTTTGTGCACTGAAAAAGTAACTGAACCGAGTTACACCGGCAAAGTCACAGTACGCCGGCTTAGAATAAGCTAGCTTAAATCAGAGCGCCCAGATTCGCGTCGGCGAAGAAGCCACAAGGACTCCATGCGTGCAACAGAGAGCCACTGCAGAAAACGCTTTTGCGCTGACGCAAAACTAAGCCGCTCTCATATTCAAGGTAGCTTATTCTAAACCGGCCTGCTATGGGCTCATCGGTGTAACTCGGACTACTGTCAGCCAGAAGATAATCACTAAGGTAGCGGGATTTGTGGTTCCATATTCCGTTCCGGATACACTCACCGAAATTTCGATTTATACAGGGGGTCAATTATTTAGCCTTTCCACTTTACTTCCACTTTCAGCTCACTGATAAGCAACTGACGAACACTATAGATAAACAACTGAAACAACTAAATGTTTCAGTGAATGTAAAGTGGAAGTAATGTGAGAAAGTCATATGATCGATATAATCGAGACACATGATAAATTTAAATTACCATACTCCTCTTTCCAATCTTCTCTTTCCATTTTCCCTTTAGTTGGTCACCATTTTTTAATTTTTATATGTTACTAGCTTTTAGCCTGATAATGTTAAGAATAATATTCATTAATAGAATGAAACATTCCGTTAATCATCATTTTTTCAGTATCCATATCTTACAAGATTTTAACCTGGCAACGAGGCACTGAATGAAAATATAGATTGCAAAGTTTAAATTATGAATGTAACATTGTAAATTCAGAAGTAAAATTAAGAATCGGGATTATTAACAATTTTCGATATTATTTCAGATACACATACTTGATGAATTAAGCAGAGCCACGCAGGCAAATACTAAAGTGACGATTTTCATTGTTTCTAGATAATAATAGAGGTAACGATAGAGAACTCAAGACTGCGGCTGGAGAGGCAGAATTTCTTCAGAAGCGGCTGCTTTTATAGATTATCTACAATTGAGTGGAGGGGCAAAGATTCTTGATATCTGAGTTTTTCGTATCTGTTGGATTCATTAGTAATAGGACCAAAAAAATGTTTTCTTGAACATTCAGTTGAACGATCTTAAACTATAAATTGTAAAGGTAACACAGTATCTTTTGCGCAAGTAAGAGTTCGATAAAACTTATTATTTTCACTTTTTTTCATCTATTAGGTTTGTGCTTTTGAGTTTCTTTCATACACGGGCCTCAATTTCGTCAAAGATGAACTATTCGATATCTCTTCCACAAAGCTGATACAAGCACCGACATTATCATATCACCCTATTTAAAAGCTAAATGCCTGAAATCAATAAAGAAATGTTTTTCTTTTCTACAATTTGTGTTCGCGAGATCTCGCATACGTTGTTGTTCAAAAACTGACTGCTTGCCTAATTCGTGAATAACACTTATATTGTCTATTATCAGTTTGTTCTTTTAAATGTTCTGGCCTCTTGTGAATGAAAACTCCGAAATATGTAATTAATAATACTTGTTGATACTATCCTCAAAATTATCTTATTTATTTTAGTAACAATTTTAAAGAAGTTTTCTAATTGGAAAATTTTTACTTTTCCTGATGAGGTTTGTGATTATTGGGAGTTTGTCTCCCGCGATAGCTGATGTAACAGGAGTGGTGCTAAGCTGGTGACTTACTTGGTCAGCTCGACAAATTTTCTACACGATCAATTTATTAAATAAAAATTTCCAAACAAGTATTTTTATTTCGTGACATTCTGATATATATGTATTATAATATTTTGATATTGATTGATTAAAAAAAAACTTTCTAAGAATTTTGAAAGGTTTCAAGAGAATGAAAATATTTTCCTAATATTTCTAGGCAAATTTTATAATATTATTATTTAAAAAAATTAATTTGAGGTGAATATCGCAAAATATTAAGGAAATTACTTCCTCAAAATATTTTCAAAATTGGAGTAAGAGAATCTCGAAGTTTTGAAAGCAATTTTTGCAATTGCGTAGTAGTTTTCAAAACTGATTTTTCAAAAGTGGTGGCTATTGAAAGGTTAGAAAATCATGAAAAATTTTTGGCAAGATTCCTCAGAACATTAAAATAAAGCATTTGTTTGAAAAATTAATTGGTGGAAAATATTGGAACCGTTTAAAAATACTTTGAAAACCAAAGATTTCGGAAATTTTACAAGATCTATGAGTCCTAGATATCTTTCAAATGAAATCAAATTCTATCTTAAGTTTTTCAAAAGCCTTTTGAAATGGCTTTCTCAGAAATTTCCTGGATACTTTGTTGAAATTCTAAAAAATCTTTGTGAAGTTTCTCAAAAGATACTGGAAAATTATATCTATATAATCTTTAAAATAAAATAACAAATAAATTTCAAGAGTAAATCATTATTCAAAATTGTTATTTCATATTATAAATAATTTTTTCCCTCAAATCAATATTTGCTCAAATTTTTTTTTTCTGAAATATTTTTAAATTCTTGAAGTCTATTGAAGATTTTTTATAATATTTTGAAATATCATAGAACCTCATAGGTCCTACAAAATCTTCTCAAATCTCTAAAATTCTCAAAGTCCACTTCAAAATGTGCCTTTTCTATATAATGCTATTATTCTTTTGAACAGAGTTTTGGAAGATGCTGCTCAATAATTTATTGTACATAATTATAATAACTATTATTTTCTTATGCATCAGATATGAGACATAACCACACAGACCATACCATAAATAAACCAATGAGATGGAAAACAAAGAGGATTATACTATTGAAAATCATATTTAGGAACCTCAATTGCTAATAAAGGAATTATATAATTCAATCAAAATACACATTTTACTCTGAATACTACATTTTAGCCTCCTATTTCTACTTTAATATTTCATGACGATAGTTGTGAGACTCGTTTATTCACGAATGTCAATTCTGACACTGACAAGGCAGTTGATCGAAATAGTCGTTCTTTCGAAAAGTTTTATTTATCGAAAGTGCCACGTCCCGGGTAAAAAATGAGAGTACATAGTTTGGAAATGTAAGAAAGAGAGAGACCAGTGCTGCTGATCATGTCAGGTTGGTAAGAGCTGACTAATTATTTTTTGTAGTTTTGTAGTCACTACAATCATATGGGGATTGTGTCAATAAAGTGTTCGAAATAAATGAGAAGTAGTTAGGATCACAGATGATTTATTAGGAAGATAAAGAAAAGGTAAATAGTTACATGAATTAAAAACTTACAATTAACTTTTTATTCTGGAAAGGGCAAGAAAGTTGGACTTGTCGATTGTATCTCCGATAAGTCGGAGAGCAGCGACGAAAGTCTACCGGATGTTTAAATGAATATAATTTCACGATTAAACGAAAGTAACTTGATTATAGTAGTGAAAGGATACACAAGCACTTTTCACTAGTAAAGCGATACACGGTCCTAAGCAGCTAACGAAACGACTCTCGAGTTCTCTCTCATGAACGTGTAACCGGCTGACTTTATCCAAATAATGACTCATACGACGACCGAAAATCTAAACCGAAGGGACACGAAGGTGAGCACGTACTTCGCCAATAGTAGTATGAGCACCTACTTTGCCCATAGTTGGATAAGCACGTACCTCACCAATAGCGGGATGAGCACGTACGATCTAAAAGATTGAACTTTGAATGGTTTACGCTAATGAGTATTAAGTTGCGCGAGCGACTGGCGTGGGAGGTCCTGCCGACACTCTCGGTTACCGATTGCCACATCTCTTGGTCTTTCAGGAATATTAATTCTATTGCTAACTTAATTATATGCACTGTATCTAGCCATACACTTTCGGTTACAGTGTGTCTGACGATTTACATAATCATTCACTTGCGATTTTTATGGCATGTAATTATTGCATATAATTATCTTTTGATGGTAAAATCCGTCATCACCTCCTTTCTTTAACAAAGCATTCGTTATGTTATCGGTATTCATCAAGTTCGTATCCTGCTATGATAATACACTTTAGGCACATGGTGGTTTCTATCTTACCAGGCCTAGTACATTGATCACAGTTGAATGGTTACGTGTAAAGAATGAGGAAACCAGTAACGTGCTGCTTATAGGTGATGTCTGTAGCTTGGCGTACGCAGAATAAGGTACGTTGCTCCTGGTTAGGCGTTATATAAAAATTTGAAAAATTGGGGATGTAACAGTCCTCCCTTTTTCTATTAATTATTGCCCTCGATGATGAAACGCGCATCATCCTTTGCATTTGCGAGGCCAGTTACTGCTCGGGAGAGGTTGGAAGGTTGAGGTCTTTATCCAATTTTCTAATTTTTTTTATTAACATATTGTTGTTCAAATATTTTATTATATTTGTAGAGTAATGATTACGTTGGGAATATAATGATGAATTTAATGTATAATCTTATTATACAATCATTATATAGTTGCTTAAAAACAATAATAAACACAATAATATACTTTTATGGTTTCTGAAGCGTTGATTTTGTTTTCCTTGATAAAAACTTAAAAGGTTTGCCTGACCAATTTTCTGTTTTGCTTGGAACATTCGAAAATCTAAATTTTGATGATGAATCTAGATTTTGATGAATTTTCATCATTTTAGATGAACATTCATCTCTTTGGTGGAAAATGTAACAATTTCTTGCAAATTCGTATTTATTAGTGGAAAATTATTCCTTTTGGTAGAAACTTAAACTGTTCGGTTTCAAATTGACTTTTTTTGTCGAAAATTCATATTTTTATATACAAAACTTCCTTATTTATAGACATTTTATAATTTAATTTAAAAATTGCGTAAGACAAAAAAAATAATAATCGTGTTTGTTTTCTGGTGTACTTGAAATTATAGATAACCTATTATATTATTATAAATATTTACCAATAGAATCAAGGAAAACGGCAGTAGCAAGGAAAAGTGTACCGACGATGAACCTCATTTTTTACTAGACGATGAGATGAGAGTATATGACAGTAGATGAGACAGTAGATGACAGCGAGAAAAGGAATTTTCTACAAGACGTGTCAATATATAGTGTCACGGGGCAATTTGTACCCCGCACAAATAAATCTAAAAACAATGAAATTCAGCTAAAAAATCATTTTTACTGGGGATATGAGTTTGGAATCACGGATCAAATCTACGGGCTGTCTGCGAACAGCGCCTTACTAGCTGAGAATATGAGTTCTACGGTTAGTATTCAAAAGAATTCTTGTCTTTTTTGTGATTTCATTTATTGTATTGAATGTTGAAGATTGCTAACGGTAATAACAACTTAAACTCTCGATGAGATATTAGCCTAGTATATGAAAGTTCGACGGCTAATATCTCATCACAGCGTCATTATTCATTTTCTATTTTCACTAGTAATCGCGATAAAGCCACCTTGATTTTTTATTTAAGTAAACTAGTTTTAAAAATAGAAATACTGCATCACCCGTCAAAAACTAGGGAGGTTAAGTCATCTGACCGGAACCACAAATTGTCAGACCACAGGGTTCGAATTAAATAATTCGCCGTAATTATTCTAATTCCGTGGTATTTTTGTTTGTTAATTCATATTCAACTCGGGTGGAAGGGTTGATCAACAGCCCCCCACACAACAATAACAACAACTGTCAGATCCTGTGAGGTTGGCTGCATTGGATGTCTGCTGTCACCAGGGACTACGAAGAGGAGATTTTCCTGGCGCATGCGTGGTGGACGAGATTCCCACACGTGCAAGAGCGCTCGGAAAAAGAGGAGCCAGCGGCCACGGATAATCTGCGTTCTGACCCAAGTCAGCCCCACCCCTGGACAATCGACTAGCGGCAGGCGACGAAGGCTTGCGTGGCAGCTAGAGTATACTCACTGTGCGCCACCACGCTGCGGGAAACCGAACATGGCAGTTGTCCTTCTCGTTCGACCGTCCTCTCACTCAGCAGTTCTACGCATTAGACGCGAGTGGCGCTCCGACTCTTGTGAGGGGAGAACGGAGAAGCCACTCTACGAAATGTCATTCGTGATTCTAAGCTCTGCGTCAACGCATCGTAGTAGGACAAACAAAAATAATAAGAGCAATTGTTAAGGACGGATATTTATGATATGAAACACCCGAAGAGAGGACGCTTGAGGGGAGGAAGACTCCTGCCAGGTGAAACCCTTTAACCTATTCGTGTTGTTCGGCTTGCTCAAATTCTTAGTTCCAACGTCGTGTGCCGAACTGGTTGGCAAATGCCGTTGAAGTGTGTTGGTTGCTGACCTCGAGCAAGGTCATTGTTTTCCGACCACAGTTCGCCTTTATAATAACTTCAAATCTTCATTTATTTGCTGGGTCATCATGGACCCACGCTGGAGCGGTATAACTCCATTCTTTAACTCTTGAATTACGAAATTGATAAGTGGTCACTCGGACCACTCCATATAACGAAAGTTTTTCGGTGTCAAAATGGCCTTACGTTTCCAGACTATAAATCTCGTTTGAGTGGGGCGAAGGGCCACTCATGGCAATTATCTCTTGTTAATTATTATTCCGAATACGAAAAGTGCTTTACTTATATTTTAATGGAATAGAACAATGTGTGAATTACATTTATTTCTGATCTTCTGCGTTATTCTATACCGGCCCACTCTGCTGGAGTTATCGGGCAAACTATTAATAAATTGAAATAAATCGAAACTTGAAGGTCGGAACAAATTTAGTATTCTTTATCATTTTTATAGTTTTAAGTTAGAAAAATTATCTGGCGCCCTTCAGCAATACATGGATTCATTCTGAGTCCATATCAAAGAATATATAAGAGTCATATTATTGAACTAAAAATAATCGGCAAAATGCAGGTCATAATAGGTACTAGTGGGCTTTTCGTATTCCACGTAGCCAATCTTGATTCGCTGACTCCCCCTTTTTGACTTCCTGCCCCACTAATGTTGATAGCTTATTCAATTCAATATAAAACGCTTGAAGTTCTTAAAATTTCATCTCGTAATATGTTGCATTTTCAACAAAATATTAAAATTTTCAAGCAACAAGGACTTTGTACCAAAGAAATTAATTTCTAGGCGAAAAAGTCAAATTTTAAACGAAATATCTGTATTTTCAAGGAAAAAATCATTTTTAACCAATCAGTGCCATTAGCAATAAAATAGTTTGAATATATAATAAAATAGTTGTAATAAAATTTGAAGTGATAAATGAAGCATCATAAATGCAATACTCATGTACTAAGAAAAAGATTGCTTTTACCAGGGAGGTGACTTGCCATGCAAATGTGCTGTGTCAGCTCTGTGAGGGACGGCAGAAAACAAAGAACTGACGCCACTAGCGCCACGCTCTACATTTGAATAAAAACTGATTAGAATCATGGGAGATTTAGTATTTTTCGCAGCTTTTTGTAATATTTTGGATGTTTGTGGATAATTGGAAAACATTGAGCTTGAATTAACCAAGGATTAACTGTTTCTAGAATTCAAAAATATCTAGGATTAAAAAATAGACCTTACATACACTGAAAATGCCGGTTTTCAAGGTTTTTATTTTTCAAGTAATATACAGATTACGTCTTCAATGTTTTAAACAAATAAGCTAAATGTTCTGAAATGATAATACAAAAAATATTTTTTCTATTTGCAATGTCTTGAATGATTTTAATGTATTATTACATTTAAATAAAAATATACAAGAAATTATCAAAATCGTAATTTTTAATATTCAGTATATTGTATTGACTGTCAAACGGCTGACGAGATTATCAGTATGAGAATATAAATTCATAAATTAACATAATATGTATTATTTTATCATGTTTACAGATGGGAACGACGAGATTTGATGGGATACTCATTGTTAATTTTCACATAAAACCAATACCTTCTCATTGATATGAAAATGTAAAAAGACTATTTTTACGATTTTCATGATCTTGATTTCATTGTTTCAAAATCTCCAGACATTTTCTGAAAAATTTTGTGCGCACTTTTTTGGATCCTTAGAGGAAGACCGAGTTCGTTAACCTGCCTTGCTTGACCGACGCGACGGTTCTGTCATGGTCATCAAAAATTCTATGCAAATCTAGAATATTTTAATGTGATGCCAAATGACGACAGATACGTGAAAATAGTCTACAAGAAGAACTGTATCTTTTAAAAATGTCAACAATTTTTCGTAACTATTTTTTGATAGAATTCGTCATTTTGGTTTGATGCATAGAAAATACTATGAATAAGTCGAAATTCTAATTTTGAACCAAACGGCACTAAAGAAAAGCAAAGACTCAAGCATTTTCCTAAATTTATATTCTGATTCAGCGCTGAGGCAGATTTTTCTTTCTTTCTCCAAATATCAGACCAGTATTCGACAGTATTCGTCAGTGAAAATCTTACTTATTCAATTCAGTGACACATTCTAGCTATTTGAATCCATCAAAATTACATACTCTTTAAACAGAAACAGAACACTAATGATTTTACAAGTTTCGAGTCGGAGGCTAAAACATTGTGCAATTTGCAATCTCTAAACTGAACCAATTCAAATATAATGCCCTTCAAAATTTTATAATTCTCAAAAAGTAATATGAACTGTATAGTTGAAATATTTTTGTCTGTTTAACAACATTAACAAGATATAAACAAAATTTCTTAAGATGATACAAACTATCATCAGGTATCTATTGTATCATGCAGCATCATCTGACAATCAATGTCAATTAATTAATTTCACCTGTGTCAAAATTCATTTACTTTTGTATGTATTTGCACAAATTTTCGGGCAATATACATAAAAATTGGAAAAATATCCAATGCATTCTTGGACCATCCTAATGTATGAAGACGAATAACTGACAGGGGAAGACCTTCAGGTCCATCAAGCTAGCACCTCCACAATCGAAATTCCCAAATTTCTTTGTATCAGAATTTTGGGCTTTTTTTGG
>JAABKJ010000629.1:0-47107 GCA_011634705.1 Andricus grossulariae | reverse complement strand
TAATCAACAATCAAAAGCGCTCGCTTTAAAGAAAGTGTTCCTTTGCTACCATCATCCGGCTAAGCATTTATACATAATATTTGTTCAATCAGCGCCTGGCCTGCTACCGTCTGAGCATTTGATCATAAGCTTTGCCCGACCAGAGCCCGGCTAGCCCCCAACTGTGGTTTTGACAAAAAATTTGCCTAGCCAGTCTTCGACCAGCGCACGGCTAGGTTCTTAAAAAACAGATATAGCCCGGCCAGCCCCCGACCAGCAACCTTGTTGTGCCAGGGCTAGCCGGGCTATTTCCATACGGGAACTTCTTAACGATTTGAAGAAAATGGTTGAACTTTAATAAATCATAGCTCATTTTTTCGTCAAAAACATTCCCCACAGCTCTGCTGTTTTACATTTTGAAAGTAGGTAAATAAAATCTTAAAATATATTCATGTCTTTAGAGAATGTTTTCTTGAAAAAAATTAATTTAACGATTTCGGCTATATAAAAGTAAACAGTTAAGTTTCAGAGAGTATTTTTCTTGAAAAAATAAGCTATCATTCATTAAAATTGAACCATTTTTCAAACATTGGTTCGAAGCGATAATAAGAAAAAACTTCATTCCAAAATAAATTCTTAAAATAAATGATTCTTTTAAGTTATATCATTTTTCTATTCAAAATAATGCTTTCATTTGAAATTAAATCAGCAGTAATATTATATTGATTCTTAAAATCATAGGAAGATGATTTTTGTTAGAGAACCTTTTTTTTTGGCACGACAACTACCTGAAGCCGAGGTTTTACTTGAAAAAGGTAGTTTTTTATTCAGTTTAGGGATTATTTGCATCGAAAGGAATCACAGAGCGGTTTTTATTACATATTATTTATAAGTTCTATGATAAATTTATTATTTCCTTTATATTTAATTAGAGTATATTATTATTAAGACTTGAAACTTAATTTTCCAAGCTCGTATTATGTTTTACATATCTTGTAGTTGATATAGTGTTGCATTAATAATAAATAATAAACGTTATAGAAAAACATTTTCTTCTTTTGATTATTTTACTTACATTATTTCTTAGCGTGAGACGTGAAAGTACGTCTTCAAGATATACAAGAATGTCTTGAAGACCTAAGATATTACGTCTTCAAGATGTGAAAGAATGTCTTGGAAACATGAAATAGTAAGTCTTCAAGAGATAAAGGAATTTCTCCAATACGAAAAAGAATTTCTTGGAAACATAAAATAGTAAATCTTCAAGAGATAAAAGAATGTCTTCAATACGAAAAAGAATGCCTTGTGGATAGAAACCGATGTCTCTGAGCCATAAAGATCAGCGTCGGGTTGGGGGTCAGAGTAATAAAACAGGGACTCAAGACGTAATTTTTGTCTCCAAGACACAGAAAATAGTTTCACTCAGTCTCATAAGCTAGACTTTTCAAACGTCTTCAACAAGTCTTGGGCATATCTCAATTTCCCGTCATCAATACGAAATATACGAAATTCTACGGAATTTCGATTAGCCCGTATTCTAAATTCTTTGATTACTCATTTTCTAAATTCTTTTCGCCGAGTCATATAAAAAGTTTGCACTATCATTTATCAGTTATTTGCTTGAATCCCTTTTTTTTAAATTATTTTACGGTCACTTAAACCTTAGCGAAATGTTTATTAATTATCATGCAGTCTTTTTCCATGTTGAGCATTTTTGTAAAAAGAAGCAGATAGGGATTCTTTTGTGAGCAGGAACAATTTTCTCCTTGTGACTTTTTTCACATCTCGCATCGGTTTTGAGAGAAACGTGAAATTTGTAAAACGCTAGTTAGAAAAATTTTGGGTTTCATCGTCAAATAGTTGAGAGACATCCCAGATACAAAATAGAGAAAAACATTTGGAATCGTCGCACATTTGACTTAAAGTCATTTTAGACGTACCTTGCTAAATTCCCTGAAATCCTTGAATATTTTGAATTCTCTAATATCCTTAAATTCCCTAGATGCTCTGAAATTCTCTGAATTTTTCTGAATTCCTAAAATTCCTATAATTCACCGAATTTCTTGAATTAACTGAATTCTCTAAGCTATATTAATTCCTTTCACTTGCTTGAATGCTCTGAAATTCCTAAAATTATCTGAACTTCCTAAAATCCTAGAATATTCTAAATCACTTGCGTATAGGCTGAATTCTTTGATTTCTTGAATTTTTTAATTGAAGGAATTCCAAGGATTACGAAATATTCAAAAAATCCAAAAATTTTGCATGGAAAACCAATTTTTTTAAATTATTATTCCTTATATTATTTTTCAACCTATATAAATTGAAAAGTCTCAAGAGTAGTAATTTTTTATAGCAACATTTTCCCCTTAAAATTACACCATGAAGTCAAAAATGTATAGAAATATTTTGCAATCATTTAGAATTTTTTTAATTATTCTAGATATCGACAAATCAATGCGAGAGTCTCAGCTGAAAATCCCTGTACATGAACCTCGAAGGATCCTGGACATGCTCCTGGATATGTTTCTGCACATGTTACTACACACGAACCTGCACACGAACCCGACAGTTAATCTAGACGGTTACTCTACAGGAATTTGGCGAAGGAAACTGTACATGATCCTGCAAAGGAACCTATATGCGACCTAACCTTTGAATGATCCAGTACAGGTTCTTTCACGTAGTGCATTGAGGTGTCTTCATGTACAGGATCTTGTTCAGGATTATATACATGAACCTGCACAGGAACTAATCCGCGAGGGTTCGCTAGTGACCTGGCTCTCTCGATAGTGAGTTAAATCTTCAAGGAAATGAAAGGAAGGCAACTTTATAGCTGTGAGCGACATGAGTTTTCGCGACGGCTTTCTGTAAAGCCCCCCTACGTGTTTCTGTACAGGAACCTGCGCCTCAATTTACTTCGCAAAGGAACCTATACAGTAACCTATGCAGGTTCTATGTCAGGATAATGTACAGTTTCCTTCGCTAAATTCCTGCACAGGAACCATCAAGATTACCTGTGCAGTTTCGTGTGTGGGATCGTGTCTAGAAACATGTCCAGGATCCTCCGAGGTTCCTGTACATGAATTTTCAGCTGTGGTTTGTTCGAAATTGTAAAAAACGTACAAAAAATTTGTCGATAAGACATAAAATAAATTGTAGAAGAAGATCGACTTTAAAGTCTAAATTTCAATCACTTCAACCTAATAAACACTTGCACGAAGACCGAATATTTTTTTATGTAACTTAATATCAGTTTTTATATGAAAAAGAGAATTTGCTTATTTTATACAAATTTATACATATATTTATTCATAACCAAAGAAACCCTCTTTTAGGTGTCGTTTATACAATTCAGTTTATAATAAATACACACTATATAGGAATTTAGGACCAATATCTGTGTCGGGTACTCTCTTCAAGTAACGCCGTGCAAGCTCAATTAGTGTACGTTGCATCTTTGAAAGAAATTGTGTGTTTTTAGCTTTAGTATGATATTCATTTCCGTCTTAGCACTGCAGAATTTGTTGAATAGCTTCACTAAATTAATTTACTTTTACAGAAATAATCTTTTTCCACAAGTACAAGCGCAAAATTTATGTGTACATAACATCGAAGTAAAAAAAATGAAAACAATCACGCACAAAAACTAATAAGTAATAAAACCAACTTCAAAGTAGTGATCTGTTTTGACAAAAGTAAATAAAAATGCCTCGCCATAAAAGGTCAAAACTTTTTCAAAATTCAGCAAACAAATGGCGGAAAAGAATTATTTCTTTGGAAGTAAATAATAATGACGAACCTATTCAAGTAAGAGAAGAAGTTTCCTGCAATCTAATGGAAGCTAATAATATTCTTGCAAACAATGATGCTGCAGTTGAAAATCAGTTACAGAGTTTACCTAAAAATACCGTTCAAAAAGTTTGATAGACTCACCAAAGAAGTGAATATCAACAATAATAATTTTCAATATGTCTTTCTTGATTTTTCACAGATAAATAGTTTATTATTCAAAGTAAAAAGTGTTGATTGTGATGGAACTTGTTTGAAATTTGACCCAGCTAATGGACGCCATGAATTGGCACGTAAAATCATTCTGCAATTTGAGGACTATAAAATGAATGGTTTCAAAGGTACAATATCCGAAACATACACATCTAAGCGTGAGACGTCTGCAGGAACTACTCGACCAGCTTTTGATATAAATTTGCGTATAGTTGCTGCATTTATGTACATGGGAAAGGGGTACACTGGAATTAAACAGTTTTCCATGTTTATGAATATGCATCCCTTTGCACAGTCAACTTTCGACGACTATGTGAAATCATTGGTTGTTTGTATTGATAAGTTTACGCAAATAATGTTGAAGGAATGCCGGTATCTTGTGAGAAAAAGTTCCATGCTAAATAAAGATCTAGTAAGTAAAAGAATCACAAAATAAAACGACGCTGAAGTAGTAGGAGAAGAAGGAAGAGGAGAAAACAAAGAAGAGAAAAGAAAAACGAAGCAGAAAAAAAAGAAATTCTAAATATAGCAGTCAGTTACGACGAAACTTGGAATACTCGCGGTTACAGATGAAATCATGGAGTTGGTTGTGCTATTGAAGTCGAAACTGAATTTGTGATAGATTTTGACTTCATGCCAAAATTGTGTCTTACATGTTCTATAGCAGCAGCTAAATTAGGTGAAGACTTACTATAGTATGCTGTATGGCAGCAAGGACACGCTGCTCACATAGCCGAAGCGATTTGGAAAGGTTCAGTACAATACGGTTTTCGATTCACTGCATTGCTTTCGGGTGGAGATGCAAAAACTTTCAATCACCTAGTCAGTCTAAATGTATATATTATGGATCAGAATATGAATTAAAATAGGATGAATGTATAAATCATGTAGGAAAGAGGTGAATAAAATATATTTCACGTTCCAGTTTTAAATAATTTCGTACAAATAGATATTTCATTGTCATTATGTTTCATTTTATGTTCAGAGTATATAATGGATTCACAAATATCGTGAAAGAGAAAAGAGCTCGCAAAGTTACTCCTAGTGGAAGAGGCTGTGGTCAATCGAAAGAAACTACTATCCGAAAGCTTGCCGAGTATTATAAAAAGGCTATATACAGGAACAAAGGCAATATTCAGGAACAAAGGCAATATTCAGGTATATTCATATGTATATGTATGCACTTGATATCATCATAACATTTTCTCAATAGACAATGAAAGTTGCAATATACACATCAATTTATCATGCTCTGTCCACTGATGAAGAACCTCAACACTCCAAATGTCCTGAAGGGCCATCTTCTTGGTGTTTCTACCAAGCAGCAATGGCAAATAATAAATCATCAGAAGCGCATGCAGAAAATGTGCACTCGCCTCTGAAAAAAGTTTGCTTTGAAAAGATACTTCCGTTATATAAAAGGTTGATGAAAGAATCATTGTTGATTCGGCGTGCCTGCTTCTTAACGCAAAACGCCAACAAGAGCTTGCACAATGTTTTTTTTGGAGTAAGTGCCCAAAAGAGATATTTGCTTCGAGACCACGTGTGGTAGCCGCAGTATCTATAGCGATCTGTTAGTATAATCTTGGAAGCAAAAGGACTGTGGCCGGAATTATGAAGGAAGCGGGAATGTCTATAGGCCAAGAGATAATAGCAATTGCACAAAAACGCGACACTAAGCAATTCGCAAAAGGGGTCGACAAAGCAACTGAAAGATTTGAAAATTCTCGCCGCATTATGACTTTAGCCATAATGTGAGGGAGTAATGTATGTTGCGGGAATGTTTTGAATATTTTAAATTAATATTGTATTGATGAATGCAATATGTTCTACGTACTTCATATGTGTGATACGCCGTACAACAGTTAAATTGTACACAAATTTGTTGTATACAACATTCAACTTCATGAAGGGTTTCTTTCAACAATTCTTATTATTCATACACGGCGTCTTTTCTACGAATTTTTAAAAGTATTATGAAGTAAATGTCGAAAATATTTGGAAACACCTAACTTAAAAAAAATCACAAAAATAAGGAAACCCTGAGGTGTTCACAACTCGACCGATGGAGTGTACACTGACTTCAAGTGATTCCAGTTACTTCATCAACAAATTTGAAATAATTAATGAATTAATATTCGATTGCATAAACCAAAAAAAATCCTCCAAAGCTTAATTTTACATAGATTTTCTTGTAAGTTTGCAGAGTACCTAATAATTATGCAAAACCTGTTCTTATTTTGACCCGAATCGTCCACTTGTCTTTAAATGATGAGTTTTTATTTTACACGTAAAACGAATCATTATTATAATTATAAGCTTGTACATGGTAATGAATCACCTTATGAACTAAAATTAATTGCATTCTCATTACTCAAACTTGAAAATCTTGTATCAGATCGATATGCTCTATAAATCAACTTTTGAAGATTTCTCAATCTATAAATATCCACAATAGGCCAGTCGGCAGGGCTGAATTAAATGCAAAATCTTATATTAAATCTAATATTCTTTAGGCTTATCAGTTACATGAACCATACTTAACTGATTATTAAATCCGATTTTCAACCCTGTTAGAGGTCGGGAACATGTACAATTTTAAGAAAAACTCATTTTATTGAATAAGTGCTTCAAGAAAAATGTGATATTTCTGCAAATTGAAAAGTACATAGAATTCTATTATTCAATACAAAATATATATTTGTAACCAATTCCAAAATCAAGAAAGTTTTTATTAATGGATAAATGTAAATTTTGTTGATAACTTTTTGGAAAAATTATAATAAAGTTTTAAATTTGCATATTGATTGGAACTATGGTTTTAAACTAAAACCTTGATTCGCAACCTCATTGTTTATACGGAACTTGCAGTTATTTATATTTGTTGCTTGTCAATCTGTTTGTTTTAACTGTGGTTCAGTGAAAGAAATAAGATTTTTTAAAGTGGTTGCAATTGATTCGTGAATCTGTAGATAATGATAAGTTTATAGTATAAAGTTTGCAACCCGATAAGATGTCGGGAACCTGTTAAAATTCAATTTTTTGCAATTTTTAGTTAATTAATTATTTTTTTATTTAAAAAAAAAAATATTAAGAAGGTAAATATTTGGGTAAGTTTGAAAAACAATATTTTCTACAGTATTCTAACTGTGCAACGCATTTCAAGGTTTGGAAAACGAGAAAATGAAATTTGTTCTGTATTTTTAGTAATTCTGACTTCTTTCTTTTATTGCGAAAAATACAATATTTATGCAAATTTAAGTTAGCGATGTTATTCGAATATTATTTATAAATACAAAATTTCAAACCCTTTTATAATTCCCGAAGATTAAAAAAAAATTTGTTTGTTGGAGGCTGTTATCGAGGAAAGGTTTTGACATATTATCACCGCGTAGGTTGCATTATATGCTGTATGGTGGTCCGGGTCTAAGGGGTACTCAAATGTATTTTTTGTAGGTTAGGAGACGAAAAGCTATTGCAATAAACAAATGATGCTGCTCTCTTGTGTTGATTTTCCGCAATTAACTTTTATTCTTGTATCGTCGGCGTAAAAATACTTTTGCCCATAAAGTGATAGCTTTATTTCCATCCCACGAACTTTTGATATGTGTCTTCATACACATTTTTGGATTGTTTCGGTAACAAGTCACCAGAGATTTCTTGACCTTTTGCACGCATTTCCGTCAGCGTGCATTTCAATTCATCACCGCTTGACATTTCTCAACAATAAATCTGGTCTGTACAATAAATGACAATTGTCAATCAATCTAGACTGTGCAATAATGACGCTGAACATTTTTGTTCTAACGAGCGTGAATAAAACAACAAAGTATAATGTGTGAATTAAAGAGAGAGGAAAATACTTTGGTCAGATCCATTGAATATAGGGAGCGATAGGAGCACGCTACACTTTTCGTTAAGAACATGTACTCACGAATCCGCTATGAATTTCTCTTTCTATCTTTGTCAACCACGGTCTCTCTCAAGCGTTACAAAAATACGGAGACACGCACAAATCGAGCTCTTTGTGAACTCTGACGCCACACCGTGCTTACTGAGCCCTCATTTGTAACTTATCCAACGCACCACCAGACACCGCTCCAGACGCGTACTTTTGCGATTGTCTATGGAGGCATGAAAATACGCCATTTTTATGATTGCGTTCTGAAAATTATATTTTATTATTAAGTTTAATTATTTATCTTTTTCATCACATTCAATAAAAAGAAACAGGTCGAGTTCGGGGACGGCGCGATAAAGATAAGAATCCAGAGATACATTTGGCTCAAGAAACGATCTCCGCCAATCAGAGTGTGGTCCTGCTACCAGAATCTGATTGTTGCGCACGTGCGAAAACTTTTGACAAGTCGGTGGCTACCCCCTCTCTTGTAGCTCCTACTGCGCGGCACCCGAACGAATTGGCTTGCTTGCGCAAACGCAGCGGCCAATCGCCGGCCGCCCCCCACCATGTCCCACCCGGCTGGCGCGCATCGCCGGTTGGGTATGGCATAAATAGAGGTGGGCTTGGGCCACGGACCATACTTCTGGCTCTGCTTGCACGCGACGTGCAAGGTCTGCCTCGCCACTACGACCAGGATCATCCGAGCCTCGCTCGTGCTTTCTCCTGCGTACGAGGTTCTACATACCCAGCATATCAGCATCGTCAACACTTGCTGGCCTACGTTACCTATGGCCTTTTCTCATATTTCTTGAATTCACGTACTATCACGCTTCATCGAGGACCTGCAGGTTGCCTTCCAGGGGACCGTAGGGCTGCAAATAAGCTTTCACACATCTACTACCACAGAGTTAACCCTTCCTTTGGTAGTTTCCTTTATAGAATCAGACTTCAGGGCAACTTACCGATCGGGGGAGCCCACTCTCATTCAAGTCAGGTCAGTTTATCTTCACTCCTTTCTAACACTTTTCCCCGGTCCCATGGATTTTCTGAAAATTTAAGTATGATCTTCGAATGAACGCATCGTTAAATGAAGGAGAGGCTCAGTTATCTCTCTAAACCCAATAGAGTTTCAATTTGAATTTGAAGCTCTTGCAAGCATCTGACTTGTTTTAAAGTTTGGTACAAAATTTGTTGACCACATATTTTCTGTATCTGTTTCTTAGATTAGATTCTTTGTTTTCATTAGGATATCTTGCAGTAATAATATGATTATGAACTTTTAGTTAATTAATTTTTTATTAAAAATAGAATAACGAGAATGATTCAATGATATTCTATTGTTTTTCTCAAGCAAATTTAATCACATCTTCATTAAGTTACATTATTTAAATTGTAAAAGACTCATCACTCATCAATTGATGTAGATAAAATTGAACTTTAGGTATTATATAAAAATGATAAAATATATTTTTAATGCTAATAATCAATACATAATGGTGAAATTTCATTACATGCACCATTAATCCTAAGGACAATTTTTATCAGAAAAAAGATAAAAACGCTGCAAAGCATTTGACAACTGCGTGAAAGCTGCAAATGCGTTTGTAGGTTTCAATTGTTTCGGTTTTGTCCCTGCTGAATCAAATCATTTTTGGTAATTGCAAATGGAACTCTTTCGCATTTTAAACCTTTTAAGTTATAGCTTAAAAAATATTTCATTTCGAATTTTGTTATTGAAACGCTCATTAATTCCACTGTAACATAAAAGCTGTTGACACTTTTTAAATGAAGAATTTTAAATTTAATGCCATTGAACTGTGAAAAATTAAATTTTAAACTTTCATAAATTGAACAATTGAAAGCTTTCTAGTTACAATATATGAAACCACACTATCATTTTTAATACTCTAAATTAAAGAATCAATAATTGAACTTTAAAGTTTTCAAAATTATATTATTTCAAGCAATTTCAAGGTAAGAATAATAAAAATTGCTCGATTAAACTGTTTTTGATCTGAACATTTCGTAAATCAAAAGTTAAATTATTTTTATTTTACATAGTTTAAAAATCCTTAAAAAGGTTAAAAATTTATTGTGAAATCTTTAAAATTTACATGTTGTTTCAAATGTTTTCAAATTTTAATTGAAAAAAAGATTCTCAGAACTTCTAAATATCTTTTAAAATTATTAAGATTCTGCAAAATTAAGAAAATGTCTTTAAAATCTTTCAGATTCTTTTTGGACAATTTTGGAAATCTTTTTAAATATTGTCTTAAAATTATATTTGAAAATAAAAAAAAATTTTTAGTATTCCTAGGAATCTTAAGAAAATTTTTGTATACTTTCGAAGCCTTTCGAAATTCTTAAAAAGCTTCTACATTTTTTGTTCGATATCTTAAAAAATTTACATTTTGTTTTGGGTTAGGCAGTGGCTATTTGTTTCTAAATTTCAGTACAAACAGCCGGATGTTGTCGGTACACACACTTTGTTTAAATTATTTGAAATCATTTGGAGTTTTAAATTAATTTTGACTGTTTTCTAAAATTCTAAATATCTCTTCAAAATTACTCAAATTTGTTCTACAAATAATTAGTGTTTAATTGTTATTTATACATCAACATTCAACAATTTCACTCACAATTTAAACTGCTTTAAATAGAACAATTATTAATTGTAACGTGCAAAGTTTAAAAGCTCTTTGAAATGTTAACGACTTAAAGCTTTCTATTTCGAACAATTCAGTTTCAAATTATTTAATTTTGAATATTTGGTTTAAAATCGCTTATCAATAATGAACAGTCAAATATTACTAAATATTGAATATTTATTCTGTTTCTCAATTAAAAAATTTCAAATTTAAATGGTTAAAAATAGAATACTTTAGACTGAAACAATATTTTTAATTTAACAGAAGCCTTTAATCATGAATCTATGATTATAAAGTTATTTTTAAATTAAAAATATTTTATAAACCTTAAATATGACGTTGATATTTTTTCAACGACTAAGGCTTTCGAATTGAAACAGTTTGATTTTTAACGTTAAAATCTGTAAATTCTTAAATTTTGAACGGATTTAGAATCGTGTTTTCAAATCAATTATTGTTCACTTTTTAAAATAATTTATTAATTTATATATGTGGTTACTCAGATACAAATGTTTTTTCATCAATCATTTTTATTCTGAACGCTTTTAATTTTGAATTGTTCAAGTTTTCAAGAATCCATTAAAATTTTTTTTTTATTAAAAATGTACGCTTAAAAATGATAATTTAAAATGGAATATTTAATAAAGAAAGATTATCGAATAACGTATTGTAAACTGAATGATACCATAATTGAAAAAGATCAAAATTTAACTTATTATTTTTCAAACTGTTGAAATTGAACTTGGACTGATTTTTCTTCTAGACATTTGTAAAATTTCCGATCAAGAAATAAATTCAATGTAATTTCCCGGTTTCCCTGCTCAGTGGCCTCCCGAACTGAATATCATTGAATCATTTTTATGACTTTCTTTATTTAAAAAAAATTAATAAACTGAAAGTTTATGATTTGAGAAGAAATTTCAGGATGTAAATATTCTGGGAAATTATAATTGGGAATTTTCAAGAAAAAACCTTATTTCATCGGCTTCTTCCAGACCATTTATTTAGAATTCTTTACATAAAAATGAAGTTTCGGAATCGGACCGATACCCTCATCAGATTATCTTTAACATTTTGCAGATAGTTAGTTAGTATTTTGGAACCATGAACGGATAGATGAAATCGAAATTTTTTTCAACAAATGTATTAAAATTGTCATTCTCAATATAAGTAGAATGCTCATTTTTAAAATAATTAGGACATTTCTGATAAAGAGGTATGTAGACTTAAATAATATTTTGATTCTTCGAAGTTGAAAAATTTATATAATAGTTACGTTAAAAAATTAAAAAATCAAAATAGTATATTACGACCCAAGGCCAGAAAGTTGGATTTCCGGGCGTGTGTGATATGAAGGCCAAGATGAAGCCGAGGCCTCATGTCATGCACGCCAGGGCATCCAATATTTCTGGCCGTGTGTCGTATACTATTTTTCTTTATCCCCAGCCAAAAGTACGTAGTGCCACCGCACCGCTGCTCTCGGTCAGCTGAGCGGATGCATGGGATTCGGTCGACCGCCCGACTTTTGCAAAGCCGAGGCGGAGCCGAGGTTTTGCTGGTCGGGGCGGGCATCAAAAACACATTTTTTATTTTTAACTGATACTCCTTCCTCGTCCTCGGTTTTGTGCTGACTTTTTATGCACAAAAATCGCACTAACCTTAAATCATAAGTTTTGAGGTTGAACACACCGACGCTGTCTTTTTTCCATTCATCTTTCAAGATCAATTTTTTTCAGAGGCTAACTACACAATAACACAATACTGAGTGAGCTTTGGTACGTCAGCGAGCCACAAAAATCTCGCAGCCAATCAGAGATCGCGCGATCTCTAGCAGGCCGCAAAAGTCACTGTTCCCGGACAGACATGCAGCCGGGAAAACGTACTTTCGGCTAGGTGACGAAGAAAATTGAATTTATAGGGATGACGGAGTGTGCACCCTCAACAAATTAAAAAAAAAATTGTTCAACAAGTCAGATGTTTGCAAGAGCTTCAAATTTAACTGAAAACTACATTAATTCATTCAACGATGCGTTCATTCAAAAATCATACTCAAATTTTTGGAAAATCCATGGGACCGGGGAAAGTGTTATGCCGGCCATACACGTTACTTTTTGCCGGAGAGGAATAACTGTGCAGGCATAACGGAGCGTCTGTGGCAACAGAACTGTCCAGTTTTTCTGGCCTGTACAGGCGGCCGGAGCAAGATCGAAAATCAATAATTTTGAGCTTGACCGTACGGTGTACCTGAGCGTGTATGAGAACTACTCCGGCCGCCTGCGCAGGCCAAGCGTCACTTGCAAATCACTTATCTCCTAATTTGCGTCTAGGGTGGTTATCGCGTCAGTCTCAATAAAGTTTAATTAAAATGGCGCCAACACATTCCGTTGTGAAGAAAGTGCTTGGAGAATTTATAGAAATGTACCGAAACTAACCCTGTGTAGTTTTTGAAATCTTCAGGTTCGAATTTTAAATCATTTAATAAGATGACATGAGTATAAGTTTTCCTTTTCAATAACCAATCTTTACACTACTTTTTTTACTTATTTTTCACTTTTTTGGTATCAATATTTTTAAAGATTAACGCAAGGCCTACTAATGCCAGCGCGTCGTCGTCTTCAATCGATGCCATACCAAAACGAACTGAAGGCTCGACGATTTGGCCTGTGCAGGCGACCTGCACAGTTTTACCTGAAGAGCTCGGCCTGCGCAGGAAAAACTGCACAGTTATTCCTCTCTGGCAAAACGTAACGTGTATGGCCTACTTCAGACACGAGTGAGGATAAACTGACCAGACTCTAGTGAGCGCAAGACTCCCGGCGGTCAAGCTGCCTTGACGTCAAATGCTACAAAAGAAGGGTTAACACTGTAAAAAAACTCCGTATAAAACGGGCGGCTGTGACCATAATTGCAAATGCTACTTATCATGTTTTTAGTTGGGACAGAAGAGGTTGCCTCCTAGCGGACCGTAGGGTGTCGATGAGCGTTTACACACACACAAAAAACCCACCACGCTCCATCGAGGACTTCCAGGTTGCCTTCTAGGGAACCGATGGCTGTCGATGAGCTTTCACCTACCCAGCACATGCTACGATTTACCAAAGATCTACAGGTTGTCTTCTGGGGGACCGTAGGTATTGATGACGGTTTAGACTTAAACTATCTAATACGTCTCATCAAGTACTCCTCAGTTACCTTCTAGGGGGAAATTCGGACGTCGACGAGCACAACCCCGCCCCTTTTTGATTATTTATTTTTTCATTATTATCATTTCCTGTCTTGCCTTCTTCGAATTTCGTTTATCTTCTTTATTCCAGTTGCTCCCATCACTCGGAAGGACTCCCATGGAGGAGGTAGACAAGCCGAGGTGGAGGAGAAACATGACCAACCCTAAGCGACGTTCGCGTACAAACGTTGAGCCAAAGATGCCCCTAGGACGGGATCCCCCACGGACGAGTTTAGTCCCGACGAATCGAGTACAAGTTTTGGTGCGGCTGAAGCGCCGAGTGATTAGAAAAAAAGTAGAATAGTGTTCCGATATTCCCCTAATAATAGTGGGGACATCGCAGTAAAACTTACCTCAGGGCGAACGTTTAAGGGGACACCCCTACACCCTACTTCTATTTTTTTACCAGTGTCCCCTCGCCAATCTTTGCATTTTATACCCCCATGGAGTGCACCTACCGCAGAAGAATTTTCAGCTATGCCTTTCGTCAAGATTAGGAAAATTGGATCCAACTAACATACTGCAAAAACGAAAGAATAGACTCACTAAATGAGGTTGTCTTCAATGGAAATATCATGAGACCCTAGATCCTTGGTCAGAGGCCTCTTCCGATGTCGATATGCTGCCTTCAGACTCCGGCCACGCCGCTTCGAGGTCGGATACCGAACTCATAGAACGTGAACTTGATCTCGGAAGTGATAATGTAAGTCTGTATATAACCGAATTCCGCCAACCCACAAGTCCGATCTCAGAGGTCGCTTCGGATCCCCCTGATAGTCCCATCGATTCAGACATCAATTCGTTCGATGAGCTCGCTACTTATCTACTCGAAAATACCAATGCGACATCATCGAAAGTCGTCCGTCCCCTTCCACACGAATCCACGGATCAACCCGCACAGGACGAGGCGCTGCAGTCCCCTGCAATCGAAGCGTATGACCCCGAATATCGCGGTCTGAATGAACCAGCATTTCGAAACACCCAAACGAAGCAGAACTCTAACGATTCGAACACAGGTGATGTCCCTACCATCAGCGCGTCCCCCCACCAGACTCACACCAACGGAAAGTGGTCCCCGTATAATGCAGAACGTTTGTCGCAATCCGCGAGTGAATTTACTGCAGGTCGACGAGGTCAGCTCGACGAGGAGATCTCTTGTAGAGGAAAAGTTGTGGGCGAAGTGCTTCAAAGGCGGTTCTCTGTAAATCCGACGCAGGCCGCGGGTCCAGTTCGGGAATCCCAGTGAACCCTAACCCCAAGATGCGCATCCCCGATTCCGCCCCGCACTGGCCTCTGATCGCCATCATCAGACAAAAACCCTGATTGAATCAGTGGTGATACGCGCCAAGGACATGGACAGGACCGTGTCTACCGAACCAGAGAACAAATGAAGGAGAAAAAGATAAGGATAATGAAAGGGGAACGATCAAACGTTGTGACTGCAATATTCTCTCTGAATCACAATTAGTGAATACTGATTGACTAATTTCCTTCAGCGAAAATTTCTAGTATTTATTAGTCATTCTTGAATAAAAAATGTAGTGAAAAATTGAAAGTGGTGTCAGTAAAGAACTAGATAACTAAAAAGGTCGGATTTTTTCTGAAGAGCAAAATAACATTCTGTGAGATGAAAATCAGCATTTGAAGATATAACAAAAGGTCGCTCTCGAGCTGAAGTATTGTTAAATTCAGGCCAAAAAAGTTTTATTTGAAAAAGTTGACCAGTTTCGAGGAAATAGATGTGGAAGTTGACAATCTCAAGGTTTAACTGAATTTTAACTGAAATTTCAATTGGAGCATTCTTCTTTTTTTGTAAAATTGTTCATTATTTATTTATGTACTGACACCCTTCAACTAGTATAGGATATAGTTAAATTCAAAATTAATCAATTAAAATTAATTAAAATTATGCAAACTTGCAACTTTATTATAATTTTTTGCAAAAAGTTAGTATCAAAATTTGAATTCATTCCTAAATAAACGTATTAACAATGTTCAAATTGGTTGCACATTGATATTGCGTATTTATTAATAGAATTCTATATACTTTTCAATTCGCAGAAATGTCACATTATTTTCTATTCATTAAACCTTGAGGTTTCCTATAAATAATCCCTAATGAGGAGATCTAAGTTGGTCTCGAAACATGTTAGTTCCCTAGTAGTATAAAAAAGACGGAGAAAGAATAAGGAAAAAGTGAGAGGTTGGTTTTGGTTGACTTTTTCCTTTTTCTCCCTCTTTTTTCCTTTGTTATGTATTTGTCTCTAATAAGCCGAATAGGAGATTGTTTTTGGAAGTCTATTTTTGAATTTTGAATCTTTTCACGACTTAATTTCTTTGCATTATATTATTCATAAGAAAGTAGATATTATTTCGATTTTAAATGAAAAAGTTACATTTTTCTTTGAGCACTTATTCGATAAAATGCGTTTTTATAAAAAAATTTTACATGTTCCTGGCCTCTGACAGGGTTGAAAATTGATTTTAATCATTAGGGTAATATTTTTCATGTAATTGCAAAGTTAAAAAAATATTAGATTTAATATCAGATTTGTTCGTCTACTGACTAGCCCATAAGGACAATAAGGGTCTAACACACATTTTCATAATTTTACACGAGAAATATAAGACTTTTTCAAAAATAGAATTTTTTGATAAAAAAAATAAATAAGAGAGTGATTTCAAGATGAACTAGTGCTAAATTGAACCCTGAAAAATTTAATTGGATAATATTATTGTGGTCCGAGAAAATTTTGGCAGAAAGTTTTTACACTCGAAAATCACGTTTTTCAACTTTGGACTGTAATAAAAAAAAACTTTCAATTAAAAAAAAAGTGAGAATTTACTTTCTAACTATTAGGTTCTTGAATCTAAGAAAAGTTCAGACGTGATAAAAAGACATTTCGGACAATGATAAAAAATCCAATTTTTAATTTGAAAAATAGTGAGAATTCACTTTCCGCTCTAAAAATTATCAGTTGTCATCAGGCGTTCAGATTGATGCGCTTGCGCATGCGCACATGGGCCTAAGTCCAAATTCATAGTAAAGCTCTTGTGAAAACGAAAAAAAATTAAAAAATGAGATTATAAAAAAATTGTTTCGACGGAAAGTGTTATAGAATTTTCTTGCTTTATTCAGCTAATAACCTCATTTTCGAAAATGATATGCTACCTTATAAGTTATTTTTTAAGCTCTAATTATCATAAAATATATCAGTGAAACACCAGAAAAATATTATGAGCCAAATAGATGGCTCAATAGTAAAAAAATACAATGTTTCCAATTTTTCAAAACTTTCATAAAAATTATTTTGCCATCAAATCATTGGAAAACTAATAGCAAAACAACTAATATATGATTATTCAAGAAAAAAATTATATAAAAATCATTCAAACAATTCAAACAATGCGAGATACGGAAAAACTAACAGTGCCATTCGATTCAGTAAAAAACATTACATACATTCTTCGTGTTTCTCCATTCTTTTCATGGACCCAATTGATGATGTAGTATAAATAAACAATCACAGGATATAGAAGTTATATTCATACTATATATAAGAAATCGGATGGAGCAATAAATTGTCCAATACACGGATCTTATGTCATTTTTCCACATAAACGAATGCCGTTATTGGGTTTTTCGCATGTCGAATGTTTAAACAAATTGTTTGAATAAAAATTGTTTGAACTATTGAAATTTTTGCTTCGAAAATTTAGTAATCTGCAATTACAACCCCTTATAACTACAGTTTTATAAATTGAAAAAAATATAATTTGATGCCATAAAAATTACATAACTTTAATAAATAAACAACAAGCTTGTTGAAACCTGATTAGAAAATTATCGGGAAACATAAAATTCTTGAAAACCGGAAATATTACACTAATAGTTTAGAGATATGGCCTAGAAAAGTGGATATTGCTTTTTTTTCAGGCCCAAAAGATTTGTTTAAAATAATGCCGAAAACAGTCGAAAGCCACCCCTCCCCCGAAATATCCAGGAAACATGGACAGGTAAGAACATTTGAATCGGAAATAAAGGAACCTCAAGAGAATATGCAATACCGCGCTATAACTTGCATAATTGTACAGGGAATGAAAACATTCTCCTTTCTCATCACAGCAAACCCCAAAGATAATTTTGTTCGGAGAGTGGATTATAAAACGCTACAGAACTATAACAACTCAATTGACAACTATGACTACTACCACAGTTTTTAATGTAGTGTTCCACGTGTTCTGGTTGAAAAATATATTTCTGATTCTTTGATATTCCCTGCACAATTGATGTGTTTTTCAAATGAACAATCGGAAGAAAGGAAGAAAATTCAATTGAAAAGGTTTCACGTGTCGAAATACATGTCGTCCGTTCTTAGAGGTATTGACTTATCAAGATTTATAATGTTGGCCTAGGCCGAGTCAGTGGAAAATTCGATTCGATAAATTGCCACTGATAAAGAAAAATGCATGTCTCTTTCACGTGTGGAAGCCAAAAAATAAATCACTATAGAAATGTTTTTTAGGATTCTATTGTTTCGAGATTAAAATAATTATAGAAGTCGCTATGGAGTTTCCTATGCCAAAAATTTGACTTTTTTCAGTTTTCAAGTTCTCATTTCTACAATTTCAACTATCCCATCTTTTCCAATAAAGGAAATTCTTCATCAGGCTGACATATGACCCTCGAATTTTTTTAGTTAAGAACGAAAATTTTAAGGTGGGTACTAACACCCTCAAATTTGCAATTATATGATAAAGTTGAGATTTCGAAGACAAATTCATCCCTAAAAATGTTTTCAAACTTATGATACTTTCAGGAAATATTGCTTACGTTACTGATAATAATTTTTATTATGTTATGGCTATTCAGACCGCTAGCGGGTGAAATATTGTGAGTATCTTATTTCTCCAGCTAGTAGCTATTTAGTCCACTAGCGAGAAAAATAGTGTGTGTGTCTTATTTAGCCCGCCAGTGGTATACATAGTGAGGGTATGTTACTTAGCCCGCTAGGGGTATAAATAGTGAGGATATGTTATTCAAACCGCTAGCGGGATGAAAAAAGGAAGTATTTCTTTAAACCACTAATTTTATTCAGACCGTACCCATCAGGCAATCCAAATAATGATATTATTGAATTATATTGAATTGATTGCCATTGATTCCTATATACCTCAATTTCTGAGCTGACAATTGAATTGTGGCGTCAGGTGGCATGAAGTATTTCACGTTGGGTGAGGGAAATCCAAGATGTCGGCACGCCGTGGGCCAAACAAAAATTTTAACCCATTACCAAAGTGCATACGTTTAGAAAATGTATTTATTTTAATTGATTTTTAGTATGTAAAAAATGTGGTATCATTTTGTTGCATTGTTGGGTGTGCAATGTGAGCTGACAGAGATAGAGACAGGAGTGTTTTTCTTACAGAATTTCAGCTGCAATTAGCTCAATAATTGAAGATACCGAACGCTTTACCGTACTCAGACGTACCGCGGCAACATAATTTTCTTGATAAAAGTGCAGATCTTGGATTTGGTGGCAGGGACATCACAACGTAAAATACCTAATACGGCGTAATTATGTTTCAGCTGGAAATTTAATATCATTCAAGGGTAAAAAAAAAATGTAACACAATTCGCTTAGACACATTTTCTTGGATGAGGTATTTCATATTTAAGTAAAATATTTTTCTCCATTAATCAAAAGAACTTTTATTTTTAATTCACTTTTTAAATGTTCAGCGATAACATTGATATTTCAATGCTTGTAAAAAAGATTTCTGTTGAAGGCAATTGCAGATATTTATAAGATGAATAGACTTTTCAAGGAATGAGAGGTTATAACTAGGTTTTGTGACATATTTTACATTGATTGATAAGAAAACATTTATTTAGTGCTGATCATGTTGCATATTATACTCTCAAGAATTATTATATTTTACACTTTTTATTCTACAACGTTCATATCTTTAAAATAAACCGGCAGTATTATGACGGACATCATTCCCAATGGCTTTGCCCATGATATGGGGTACGTTGACCGAAATGCAAGACCAATGAATTAATTAAATATCAAATAATGACGTAGATAAAAAACAATTTTTAGTAATGAAATATGTAACCTGATAATGTGAGCTTCTCATCAAAAAATATAGACATCAAAATCACATTTCAATTCAGACGCAGATCCATGGGGGGTGCTACGCAGTTATCGCCCCCCTCCCCGCCGCCCCAAAACCCTAGACTTACATGTCAAAGATTTTTTTGATGACCCTTTTTAGGGATGTTTCCAACCAGCTCTAGTGTCCCCTCCAACTCTTACCTGGAGCCGACCCTGTTTCAATTATAATTTACAGAACATTTCAATCAAAACCTGGTACCAAACCCCACTCTCCCCTGTGCCGCTTGCCATCTCATGCCATCATTCACCTGTCAGATTAGTAATTGAGGTGATATAGGTATCAATGACAAATAATTCAATATCATTAAATAATAACATCATTTCGACTTCCTGATTGGAAAAAATTAAGGAATAATTACCGTACAATTGAAAAAATGAAAAACCGATCAATTCTTATAAAAGAAAAGTCTGTGATACCGCTTTTTTATATTAAAAACAAAATTCTGACCGCATAACTAACATATATGACGAAGTTTCTACATTATTTAGATAATTTACTAGAAATGTCGAAAAATAAGCTTTCAAAAAAGATTTACGAGGTTAGAATATTTGAGAATGAATTCAAGTTAGTTTAGGAGATATTTAGAGGTTTTGAAAAAGTTCAAAAATGATTTTTGAAACATTTTAAAACTAGATTTTTGAAGATTTTGAACAAAAACTTTAGAAGCTTTTTAAGACTTTTCAAAGGTTTTAAGAATCGTTACGGAATTTTCCGTAAGACCCCTTTTCCAGCTGTTTTCGGGCTAATGTTACGGAAAATTCCGTAATACTAGCCCAAGCGCTATATTTGTCCAGACACTTTTACAGAAAACTCCGTAATACTAGTCAGTGCCTAAAATGATTTTTTCTTTTGAATAATCAATTCAAAGAGATTAATTGGAAGATTTGAAAAAAATTTCAGAAGACTTCCAAAGTTTTTCACGATTTTCAGACAATTTATTAAAATTTTTAATGATTTTTCAAAAATTTAAATCCTGTTAAAAGATATTCAGATGTTTGGAAAAAAATTTTAACATAATTTGAAATTTGAAACAATTTCCAAAAATTTAAATCAATATGTGGATTTTTGAATATTTAAAATTAAAATTTTGAAGCTTTTCAAGGATTTTGAAAGGTTTCAAGATAACAAAAAAATTATTGTGAAGCCTGTGAAAATTTCAAAAGTTTTTTTATGTTAAGGAATTCATTTTGAGTTCATTTAAAAAGATTGTAAAACAGTTCGAAAGATTTCCAAATTATTCAGCAAAGAATCTGGACGGTTTTTGGGCAATTTTTTTGAGTTTGAAAAAATGTTCAAAATTCTAGGTATAATTGTATTGAGTTCAAAAGATATTTAGGAATTTCAGAAGTTTTGAAGGGATTAAATATATTCTAAAACTCAGAAAGATTTCCGAAAATTTATAATATATTTTTAACTCGTATTTTTTCCCAAAGTTTTCGAAAATTATATTTATGTAACCTCAAAAACAAATGAACCAATAAACTTACAAAATAAATAGTTATTCGAAATTTGTATTTTGTATTAAACATTATTTTTTCCTTTAAATTATAATTTGGTTGATATTTTTTTTCTTGACTGAAAAATCTTTTTTGGCTAAAAATTCAACTATTTTATTGAAAAGTCGTCTTTTTTAGTTGAATTCAACTTTTTGAATTACAAATAGAATTCTTCTTTTTTGTTTGTTCAAATATCAACTATTACATTTTTCGTGGAGAATTCATCTTTTTGGGTTGAGGATTCAACTATATGATAGAATATTAACTTTTTTTTCAATTTGATTTGGCATATCTGAAATCATTACAAATATTTTTGAATTTTCTCAAGAATATAAGGAAAATTATTTTTATATAAATTTAAAAAATTATACTAGTGAATATAAAAAATAATTCGCTACAGACTTTTCTTTAACAAGAATTTATGAACTTTGAAAATTTTTGAAAACACTTTTTTTTTGATAATTGTAGGACCAGAATTGCTTGAATTTTTTTCATAGAGTGAAAATTGCTTTCATTAAGGTAATTAAGATTTCCTGGAAGTTACATAATTCAAAAAAGTTTTTTTAGAAATGAATGTGACATCTTAATCTGGACTTTATCATAGAATCGGAACTTTAAGGGTGGTAATACCCACCTTATAAATTTTGTTGTATAACGAACAAAATTTGATGGTCATATGGCAGCCTGATAAAAAATTTTCTGAAATTTTGAAGATGAGATAGATAATATTTAATTATAATTTAATTTGATTTTCTCTCCACTTACATACAAAAATTTACCGTGGTGGGCACACAATCAATGTTAAAATGTTATTTATATTTTCAAACATTTCTAAAGTTGTTGTAATTGAACAATCAAATATTTGATTGAAAAAATAAATAACAGCTAAATATATAAATTTATATATTGATATAGGTTCAAAGTTCTGCACTTTTGTAGACTAAAATTCAAATTTTAAGCATGCTTTTAATTAATTTTAAGTCTGAAACATTTCATAGGAAGCTGTTGAATAAAAGCCACCCTTCTCAATAAATTCTAGTCCTTCAAAATTTTCGCAATGTCTCAAATATTCTCGTTAAACATATGGATATGAAACTCGTTCGATAGTTCGGATAGTTCCATCTCCATATGAGTGACTCTTAAATATGCAAATAGTTTCTGAAATTCCTTCAGTACAGCTGACATTTCCTTGTTTCCTTCCATGAAAAAAAATTCCTATAGCATTCAAATTATTCTCAAGGCGTTCAGTGACATAGAAACAATAGTTTTCCATATTTATTCCAAGCATAGGTATAATATTTTACAAAATAAAAAAAAGAATCATTTTAATTGTTTATATCACAATAATGCACCTGGAATTTTGATTATTTTATCAAACGATTCAATTATGAAATATTAATGGTTGATTGCCAAAAAGTTGACAATTTTAGGTGTCAATTATTTTCCACTTTTCCTTTGAAATAATAAATTTTTGTCTAAAAATATCTCAGTTTCAAACTTTTAGCCTTCCTTTTTTAAAAATTATAAATAAAAAGTATTCAAAATGTCTTATCGCGCACCTGTTCCAAACTACAGAAATGAAAAATTACTGAATAATATTATATTATATATATTATAAGATTGATGACTCTTGATACATTAGAAAAAGTCCTTTGAAGATTTTAGATGAGTCAAATCAAAATTTGAACAAAAAAGTTAATATTCAACCAATGAGTTAACTTTCAATCAAATAGATGAATATTTTACAAAGAAGATTAATTTTCCACCAAAAAAGATGAATTTTTAACATTTTTAACTGAAATGATCAATCTTCAAACGAAAAAATTAATTTTGAATTAAGTACTTTAACTTTTAACCAAGCAGTTGAATTTTTAACTAAAAAATATGAATTCTGAACGAAAAACTAGTAGTTGATAATTTCAATAAGAAATTATTTAAATTTTAAATTAAAAACAGTTGAAGTCATCTAAAGAAGACAAATTCGCAACAACAAAAATAGTTGAATTTTCAACCAAATAAAATTTTCAGTCTAGAAAGAAAAAAACTTTCAACCCAATTATAATTTAAGCGGAAAAATAATTGTTAATACAACATACAAATTTCGAATAACTATTTTGGTAAGTTGACTTGCTTATTTGTTTTTAATGTTTTATAAATATATTTTTCCTAAGATTCTTTGGAAAATTCAAAAATACTTTCAAGACTTCAGATAGGTCGAACAATTAGATAGGAAATAAAAAAAAAATTTTGTTCTTTCTACAGGATTTTAAAAGATTTTATAAAAAATTCACTTCAGTTTAAACTTTATTTATGACTTTCCTTTAGTAATTTTGAAGGAATGTAAACATGATTTGATAATTTTCGGAAATCTTTCAAAGATTAAAAATATTTTTAATCTCTTTAAAACTTATAAAATTCTCAAATATCTTTTAAACTGGCTCAAATTTTCCTAAAATTAATAAAAATCTGTCAAAATAAAAAAAAACTGCCTTTCAATCATTCAGACTTTTTTTTACATTTTCAAAAATCTTCATAAATGTTTTGAAATGTTTTCAAATTTCCTTTAAAAGTTAATTTTTAAAATGAAAGAACATTTCAAATTTTCCCATAAATCTTTTTAAGAAAATGTATTTTCTTGAAACCTTTCACAATTCAATGAAGGCTTCGACATTCTTTTCCGAGTCTTCAAAAATGTACATTTTGATCTCAAGTTTTTCAGTTTTGGTCTTTTCAAATTTCATCATTTTTTGAGTCTTTTATACTTTTTGACTTTGGCAATTTTGGTTTGAACGTGAGAACTGTTGGTTTCAAAGAATGTTGTTAAAGGGAAAAAGACTAGAATGTCCAGCACAACTGAACACAAATTTTGGTTTTTCGAAATTTGATTATTTTCGGGATTTGTATGTTTTTTTGAATTTTATATTTTAGGTTTTAATATGAAAAGTTGGCATTACAGAATTTTGTTAAAGGGGAAAAAATTACTTTTGTCGAACACTGTTCAGCACAGATTTAGTTTTCTCGAATTTTGATTATTTTTGGTCGTTGTATGTTTCTTGTATTTGAAATTTTTTGATTTAATATGACAACTGTTGGTCTTGAAGAATTTTGTTGGAGGGAAGAGAGAATAGAAATTTCGAGCACAATTCAACGCAAATGTTGATTGATAGAAATTTGATTATTTGTGGGTGTTGTGTTTTTTGAACTGTACATTTTGGGGTTTAATATAACAGCTATTGGTCTCACATAGTTTTGTTGAAGGAAAAAAAGATGACTTTCATCGAGCATAGTTCAGCAAAAAATTGGGTTTTTTAAAATTTAATCTTTTTTGGGTTCAGCATATTTTTTGAGTTTGAAATGTTGGATTTTATTCAAGAACAGTTAATATCACGAAATTTTGTACGAGGAAGTAAAGAATGCATTTGACGAGCCCAATTTAGCCCAAATTTTGGTTTTTTGAATTTTGATTATTTTTTAGTGTAACAACTATTGTTCTTACAGATTTTTTTTTCGTGGAAAAAAAGATTACTTTTGTCGAACACAATTTATCACAGGTTTAAATTTTATGAAATAATAAAATTTGCTATTTTATACCATCTTTGGTCTTGCGCTAGTATTAAGTAGCAGTTCAAGCAAAAAAGCGTTTTTCAACAATTGTACCTGTAATTTTCGATTTTTCAAATGAATGCTTACTGCACAAATGAGCATAAGTCTGGAACAATTCAGCAACACTTCGTTTTTTTTGAAATATTGAGTTTACTGTTTTAACTTTCCACATTCTCTTAGTTCTATATTTTCATGCTCTCTTGGGCTACCCTTAGATAAGCAAAAAAAAATTTTCAAATGTTTCGGAAATTTTATTGTTCTCGTAAATCTCATTGTCTAAAATGATCAACTTGTTGATAATCATCCTAATCTGTTCTGAAGTATCAAAGAAGATTTTGAATATTTTTTAAATGAGCTAGGCTATCTAGATTAAGTAAGTACATTTTCAACATGAAAGGTACACTAAAAGGGAGTGCAAAATCTGAAGTAGTTTTCTACGGGTCTTTGTGTAGCGAAATATTAGTAAAAGGTCATAAAGGACGTTGTTAAAAAAAGTATATGAAGTCGTGACCGCTGAAAATGAGGTAAACTAATAAAAAAAAGTGACTGCATAGCCGCTTTGGCAGGACGCCAAGAATCCCTTGAATCCAGAATTTTCCCGTATCACATTTGTGATGAAGCCCTGCTTGACGCAACTGTTAAAAACTTTTCCTATTTCTGCATATTGTCGTTACATTTTTAAACTCCTAAGGCTCGAATTATGTAACTAAAATAAAAAAAATCTTATCAATTTTTTCTTGGATATTGAATTCGATAATCCTTTTTAAAACTATTCTTTCTCAAAAGTTGCCCTTATAACGAGTTCGTACACTACTAAGATTTGGAACTATTAATATCAAAATTCTATTTTCCAAATGGCGGGGAAAAAGCTAGTTTCCTAATTTTAATCCTGTGGCATGATTTTCACATTTGTGCAGTTCTGATTTTAAAGTCTGCAATTCCAAATTGAAAAGTGTGTAGTAGAATTGTTTCTAGCATCTGCGGAAAACAGAATCCAAAAAAGTACTAAATATCTAGCTGATGACATAAACCTAGTGATTTTTCTTAATTTCGATTTCCTTGTTCCTTTGGGGTGAAAATGAACCACGTAAAAGGAGCAATAAATTGGATAATATTTAGAGCCTGGAGGTCGCTTATCGCGAATTCGTTTGATTGTCAAATCATGACGCAAAATAATAAGGAATATAAAAGATGTTCATAATAAAATATGCAAAGAAAATTGTTATACGAGATCTGTCCGGAAATTATCCGACCTTGTGCTCTAACTATATGAGCATGAGCAATCTCTAAATATTATAATCTACGCAAATATAATCAAATCTTATAATCAACTCCAAATAGCATAATATATTGAATACGAAGTATGCTGAATTTCTATGTTTGTAAAATGATAAATATATAATTTTTACAAAAATAATACTCAACCATAATAATTATCAATTAGAGGTGTGCAGTCGTTTGTTCAAATTTTCCATGAAAATTTCGACTCAAAATCTAAGGAAATCAAGCCGATTTTAATCCGTGGTAAGATTTTTTCTATTTCGAATAACCCAATGTTTCAAGCGCCTCTAAATTTTTGTTCGAAACTCAAATAAACGAGTGCATATCTCATTTATCGATGTTTTCGGAACTTATTTAACCCATCAATTTATTAAATTACTTTTTTTCTCATTGCGAAAAATGTAATTGAATGAAATCAGACATATTTAACGGCCTTTACAATTTATAAAACAAATAAATAATAATATATAATAATAATTAATGAAAATAAATAAAACATACGAATTTTTCAATACTTTCGAAACGTTATTAAAATCGCTGTGTTTAATTTTAATAATTAAAACTTGCCTCATAGATGAGTTTTTTCACCAGACTTTCAAATTCGCCACTTTGGAGGTTTTGTTTATTTATTTTTGTTTATTTATTTCTCACGTTTAAAAATTAAAGATTTAAAGTATATTTTAATCAGTTTTTCATTACATTATTCTGAAAATTTCGTTTTAATTTGTTTTTTTGTGATTTGACTACGAGAAATTTGAATTTTTCTGAATGTTGCCCTCATGCAAAATTAACCTTATCAGGTAAGATTTAATTTAAAAAATTTAGCCTTGCGATTTCAATAACGCTTTAAAAGTTTTTTGGTTATTTTTAAAATAAAATTTTTGTTCATTTGTTTAAAGACTGCTGAATACATTTGATTTCATTGAATTCTATTTCAAAATGGTAGAATTTGTGTTTTTGTCAATTTTATGTTTCACATAAATGTCACATTTATCTGCACCCTTGCACTTTGAAAATCAAATTTCGATATAAGAAGAAAAGTAATTTATTAAATTGATGTGACAAATGAGTTCCGAAAACATTGATATAGTTAAGGTTTTTATATTTTAGGCCCTGAAAAGGTCTTTGGTTTTTTATGGGACACCTCAACAAACTTTTCTTGTTAGTAATTCGAGTGTTAACCAAAGTAGTTTTAAATCACGGCCGTTAGAGTAAATAACAAGGAAAACTTTGCAAGCCTTCACTTGTGTGTATAATCATGAAATAAACGAGCTAACTTTTGCATTGTAATTTTAAGAACTCTAAACAGTATTGACACTTTCGTTGCAGCACAATGAAATTACGCTCACGAATATAAAATATTTGCATCTGCAATGTTTAATTTATCAAGTTCCATATAAATGTTCAAAATTCAATTGTTTGTTTGATAATATAATTATTTTGTGAGGAATTCAATTCTTTCAATGAAAAGTCATCTTTTGATAGAAAAGTAATCTTTTTTAGATGAAAATTCGTTTTTTGTACTTGTTTTTTTTTCTCTGAAAATTCAACTTTTTCATTTTTAGTTGAAAATGTATCTTCATTGTTGAAAATTCAACTACTATTTTTTTGAAAATTATTGTATTTTGTTAAAATTTCGTTCTTCTTGTTGGAAAAGTAATCTTCCTGGTTAGAAAATTTGTATTGTTGGTTTTAAAACTTATCTCCCTTAGTAGAAATTTCATCTTTTTCGATTGAAATATTAACTAATACATTTTTTGCTGCGAATTTTTCTTTATAGATTAAAAATTCAAGTATTTAGTTGAAAATTAAACTGGTTTGTTACAAATTTAATTATTTTGTTGATCATCACGTTTTTTTGTTAAAAATCCGACTTTTTGTTAAAAATTAAACTTCTCGGGTTAACAATTCAACCATCTTCTTAAATATTCGTCTTTTTGGCTTAACAATTTAACTATTTGGTTGAAAATGCAACTATTTATGGGTGAAGTTCAATCTATTTTGACTAAAAATTGCACTATTTGGTTGGAAATTCAACTATTTGATTAACAGTTTAGCTATCATATCAAAAATTCGTCTCTTTTGATTTAAATATCAAGGAATTGGTTGTAAATGCAACTATTTAGTTAGAAATCAATTAGTTGAAAATTCAACTTGTTGGTAGAAAATTCATTTTTCACGGTTGAAAACTACCTTTTTTTATCTAAAATTCCTTTTTTTTTTTGCTCAAAAGTCAAATTCAGTCTAAAAAATTCGACTTTTTAGCTGGACAACTGAACTTTTCTGTTGAACTACTTTGTTGTAAATGCAATCTATTTCGAATTGCAATCTTAATAATATGGTAAATACATTAATGTTATTCAAAATAATTTATTCCCCTATTATTCCCCTATTTTCTTGAAAAATGACTACATCATTCCCCTGTTTTGGGAGGCTTGAAAGTTTGAAATCATTTTAATAATAATTTCAATTATATATCTTACCTTGGAGTTCTACAATGTTTGAATCTTTTTAAAGAATATATATTAAATATAAATTAGTATTGACTTATTATTAATATAAACGCTTAAGAGTCAACCGGGAAAAATGTAACTCTCAGCTGGTTTCTGGTTCAGATATATTGCAGTCGTCTATTGATTTATAGTATGAAAATATAAGGTGAGGTGAGCCAAATATGACAAAAGAGGTCTTCGATATAAAATATTGTTGAAAGCATCAAAATGATAGAGACAGAAAGGTGCACGTGTTCAGTGAAAGCAGGTACTTTGGGTGTATTCAAATGAAATAGGTCAAGTTTAAAATCTACACTACCAAGAAACCTACTAACTTTTAAAGACGAAACATCTTACTTTCGTCTGCAGGCTAAAAAATGAGCTGCAAAATATATCGATTCCAGTTAAATATACAAAACAAAATTTTAAATAAATAAAAACTCACTTACGAAAAGCGGTATACAGTACAAAATAATTTAGCAAAAGGAAATTAGTAATCTTAACATAAAGATCGAGATATAATAATTTAATAATGGAAACATGAATAAAGAAGGAAGTAATATCGTATTTTAATTAAGAATAAGAACAATGTACACTCAAAAAACTATATTTTGAAGTCCGCGCCAAAAACAACTATCAAACTCATGCCCCGATTTCTGTGTTCTTTCTTACTGTTGGCAGAATGAAATTATTATTTTTTTTTTTGTATTTCCAGTTTTTATTCTAAATATTGTTTCAATAATTATACATTATTTTGAACTGTTAATTGCACTTGTGAATTAATTTTCTAAACCTTTTTATATTTGATGGTTGTTTCTGGCGCTAAATGTAAAAATATTGATAGTTTTTCAAGTCTATATCGTTCTTATTCTCCATTATTGAATTATTATATCTTTATCATTATATATTAAGATTATTAATTTTCATTTCCTATAGTGTAGTTTAAAATAGCAAAATTTTTGAGAAAGTAAAACAAATCAAAGAAAAGTAATAATTTTCATTGTTTAAAATGAGATACAACAAATTTCACATCAATGATTTTCTGTGGGATATGAAATATTGTTTTATGGGGAAAGGCTATGGGTAAGTTGAAAATACACAATGAAATTTTTTTCAAAGACTAAATGTTGACAACGCCTGAAATGAGTTCATCTAAAATATTCCTCTTATGAAGAATATTCATTAGAAAAAAATTCATAAAAATAAGTTCAGTGGTTCAAATATAGAACATACTTTTTTCCTGAAGTAGATCAAAAAATCCATTACTTTTATTAGCATAAATGAAACATTTTCGTCCGTCAAACAAAGAAGATCTATCTGCTGCACAGTTTTAATATTTTTATTTTCCAGTTGATTAACTTTTTATTTTTGACCCTTTGCCAATTTGTCAAAGAAAAACGCAGGTTTGTGTTTTCTCCAGTTTTCCTTTATGTTGCCTTTTTTTCTCTTCTCCAACATTTGTCTTTCTCATTTTGGATACCTTGCTGCATTCCAGAAAAATATTCTCCAGAATCATTCACACTATGAAGAATTTATACTGTTTGCTTTCAACAGATTCATGCTTGGACTTTTATTCTTCTTAGAATTTTTCCATTTTGCAAAATATACATGCAATAAATTAATCAATTTGGGTGTAGTTCCGAATAGCCTTATGGTGAAAACCATTTAAACCACATAAAAATCATGGGTTTTCTTGTTCGAGATATTTGATGATAAAGATGAAAATTTCATGCCCAGCCCCTGCCGAAAAGGTATGTATTTTTTTGGCCACAGAAATAATGTTGGTCAAACCCCTACCCCTTTCTGAAGTCTCGTGAGGAGACGTAACAAGAATTAGGTAAGAAAATATATAACTGCAGTGATTGGTCACAGGAATATATACTTACATTTTGGCAGGCGCTAGGTGTGAAATTTTCATCTTTATCATCAAATATCTCGAAAACTTTCACTCGCAAGAAAAGATTGGGCAATACATAAAATATATATTTTTACTAGGTCTATACCTTTCTGTCCTGGCATACCTCTCTAGTTTCATTCACGTCCATGGATTTTCTCATGCAAGCTTTTGTATTTCTATGGCTTCTTATGTGTCTACGACTTAGGGTCTCATTTACACATTCTAACCATTCTTTCCGCGGTCTGCCTCTGGGCACACTGCCATTTACTTAACTTTGATACACTTGTTTCGTCAGTCAATCATCTTTCATTCTCTCAACGTGCCCAAACCATCTTAACGAATTTTTTTCACATATGTCAACCAGTGTTTCCTCTACACCACCTTCTTTGAGGATTATCTCATGACTCACTTTGTCCACCAGTAGGAATTTCATGTTAATCGCGTTAATTTTACTCTGATCCTTTTCTTGGTAGGTCCACGTCTCGCTATTGTAAACCACAGTCTGTATAGATATAGAATTATGTATTGCCCTTTTAGCTTTACTTGATATATTTTTACTTGTGATAATGGTCCCTGCTCTACGGATAACCTTCTTGTTTATACGCCTATCTAACTCCCCATCTATCTTCCTGTCATTTGTGAATAGGCTACCCAGATATACGTACTTATCAACTTGTTCTATTCTCTCATCCTTTAGGACAATGTGGAACATTGTTTTCTCACCCCTTCCTTCAAACACCATAATTTTTGGTTAATTTACGTTAATTTTGAGTGCTTGAATATCAAACATTAAATGAAGGTTTGCAGTTCAAAACTACACTGGAACTTGGAATTATGACCGGTTTTGGGCATTGCTCGCATTGGCCTTGGACGTAAATCCTGAAAGTCCAAACGTAAAAAGTCAGGGCCGTGTGGACCATTTTCAATTGAAATACATAATATAACGCACCAGACGCGCGTGAGTATCCGTGCACTATCACCTTTGTCGCTACGCTGCTGGTGGTCACGCACGGCTGAGCAAGCCTCTCTCGACCGCGCGGGCTCCTCTCTCACCACGAAACTGCGGGGTTATCAGTTCTAGAAAGGGTAAAAACTCGGATGCCATAATTCCAAGTTCCAGTGTACATAGATAACCAACATTTTTATTGAAACTGGGTTTACTGCATTAAAAAGCTTCAAAAATCAAATAAACACTGTAGTAAATCGATTTTTTGAACTCCTGGTACTCCAAGCCAATGGGGCTAAAACCGGAGTCAATAACGTTCATGTAAAAATCAATTGTAACCAGTTTTCTCCTAAATAGCAATACATACGCGTCTGAAACTTGGCACAAACATTCCTTATGGCTTAAGGAAGATTTACCGTACAAAATGTTATGCTTTCTCTTTATTTTTTCGACATTTATGCAGAATTAAAATTTTAGGAAGAGGGTGTGAATGGGAAGGTTTGTTCACGGACCATATCGAACAATCATATGCACTCATCGGATCACATTGGTTATAGAAGGATACAATACAAGGAATACTTGAGTCTTTCCACGCCAATCTGTGACTTGTTATGAATAATTGTTTATGATGACTGATAATGTAACTTTTATATTTTTAGTTAAAAATTGATCTCTTTTAGTTGCAAAATTGTCTTTTACGAAACGTCGGCAAGATTCGTAGTTTTGTTCACGATTGAAACCCGAAAAAGCTTTAAATTTTAAATTTAAATTTATCATAATGAACCGTCGTGAAAGCATTAAATCTATTATTAAAACTTACCTTGTTTTGAAAGCTCCTTTTTTTATATAAAATGCAACTGTTTGGTTAAAAATGAACTTTTTGCTTCCAAATTCATAGTTTCGGTTAAAAATGTAACTGTTTTACATAAAATTTGTCTTTTAAATGGAAAATTTAACAATTTGTATGAAATTTTTTCTTTCTTGAATGAAAAATCTTTAAGTTTCGAAAATTTGTCTTTTCTTCTCTTTGTTTGAAAATTTGGCTATTTTATAGAAAATTCATTTTTTTTCTAAAGATTAATTTTTTTACTGAAAATTTAACTTTTCCATTTTATGGTTGAAAATTTATCTATTTTGCATTGAAATTAAACTATTTGTTTGAAAATTTATGTATTTTATTAAAAATTAAACTTCTCGGGCTGAAAATTTAACTCTCTTCTGAAAAATAACTTTTTTGGCCTAAAAATTCAACAATTTTCTTGAATATGCAACTGTTTTAGCTGAAGTTTAATTTTTTGTTGTAAATTCGACTATTTAGTTGAAAATTCATCTTTGTAGGTAGAAAATTCAAGTATTTGGTTCAAAATTTAATTTTTTTGTTGAGAATTGATTTATTTAGTTAAAAATTCGAGTATTTTGTTAAATGGTCACCTTTTTCGGTCGAAAATTCAGCGTTTTTGTTCAAAGTTCGTCCATTTGGACAGAAAAGTTGTCATTTTGGATTGAAAATTCATCTTTCTTTTTTGTTGAAAATTCAACTGTCTCCTAAAAAATTCAATTATTTGGTTGAGTCTGCAACTTTTTTGGTTGAAGTTTAATCTTTTTTGTTTGAAAATTTTACTATTTGGTTGAAAATTCATCTTTGTAGTTTGACAATTTAACAATTTGGTAGAACAGACATTTTTCAATTTTAATCTGAAATTGTATTGTTTCATTCCATTTATGAATGATTTCATGTTGAAAATATTTGAAGATTAAAACGATAGTATTTGAATATTAATATGGCAGGAAAAATAAAAAATTAGTCAGGGAAAAATCAGGGAATTTTGAAAATTAAGTTTTTCGGCCACCCTGAGCATGTTTTTCGCTTTTTAAAAAATTTCTCATTTTGTTAATCATCTATTTCTGTACTGCCACCCTTTGGATTTAGAACTTATTCATTTTATGTTTATTAATTTGAAATTATTTAATTTTAAACGGTTCCTAGATCAACTTTGAATTGCATGCTTTGGAGCGATATTAATTTTGTAAACGAAGGGTTGTGATTGAAAATTGTTTTTTAAAGTAATTAAAGATGTTATATAAAGTTCAATAATAATGTATTTCAAAAATTTATCTTCGAAGAAAATTCTTTTGTGGTTTGTAATTAGTGACAATTAATTTTATAGTTAAAATAGAATTGCTCTGGCTCCGTTGGGAAATTAAATTCATATTAATATTTTCATGGTAATCTATTTGACAATCTAACATAAAAAAGTAATCTTGAAAGCAATTCGAGAATAAATGAATCAGACTTTTTTCTCTTCATGTATAAAAAGTTCATACGAGTGAAAAAATCACTTAAACCTAATTTGAAATAAAACTAATTAAACTAACTGATTTAAAATAATTTTTTCTTCATGAAATCAATTATACTAATTACTTGTAATTAGCTTCCAGTTAATATTTTAATTTGATTTTTGTTGCAGGTTACACACCCGACAATGTGGAAAAAGAGCAGTCATCTAATAATTTAACATGAGTAATAAACATAATTGAATAAAAAAAAATTACAAAATACTGGCGTCATACGGATCTTTGGAACATCTTGTTACATCTTTTTTACATCTTGAATTAGGCCTATTTTTGGCTTAAAACAAGACCCTCTTTCTTGAAACAAAATTTGTTTCTGTATAGTATCTAAGAATTCATCCCATTTTTGTAGCTTTTTCTGATAGTGTGAAAAGAACCTCGAAACTTTCTTCTTGAAAGATCTAAAGTTTTCTAAAAAGGGATGATTGTCTTCACGTCTGAAGGAGTACGATGGACATCTGAAAAATGGAACCGGAAACGAGGAAAAGATTTCAGACATATTGAAGGACATTAAAGACTGAATTAGAGGGTGCGAAAAAGTAGATATGGTACTAATTGAATTGTAAAATGCACTTTTTGACTTCAAATCGAAATGTCACTCAGGAGTATTGCGAGGAGCAGCAGGAAACTTCCCTACTACCTGATGGAGGTAAGAATCATCAGTTACATTAGATAACTAATTTAATTTTCATTACAATCATCTGCAATTAAATTTAAAAAAATTATCCAGCATCAATATCCAACTATCTAATTATTGAAAAGCGCATAGCGTCATTTTTAATTAGTATCTCGAAACTATTTCGAAACTATTGTCTGCAAACTTCAGGTTTATAACAAATTTAAGGTTATCTAAATAATATATTCAATTATATTATTCAATGAAACAAAAGTGTGTAGCACTTCAGAATGCAAAAAATGTAATGGAAGTTATAGAAATTTCCAACTACAATCTTTAAAAAAAATTGAATACTCCCTATACCATAAAAAAGTCAAATTTCTAAAAATGCTTATGAATTTGTGACGTTGGCTTAGCGATGAAAAATATGTTTTTTATAAACTCGATTATAATTGAAAACCACATTTCTAATATTTAAATTACCATAAAAAGTTTATACTCTACATAAATATCTTATTTACCCAGTGCCGTATTTGCACCAGAGGCCAAAAAGGCCATGGCTCAGGGCTGCAAATTGTTAGGGGCGACACGGCGCGGCGGCTTGGATTTTTTTTATCAATACAGAACACGTAGGTTGGAAAGCTGGAAAAGGGGATTTTACACTTAGGGGTGATTTTTGGGGCTTTCGAGGGCTGAAAATGAGGTTTTATACTTAGAAGTAATTGTTGGGGCTAGGGAGTGCTGGAGAAGGAGATTTTATATTTAGGGGTGATTTTTGGGGCTGGCGAGGGCTGAAAAGGGGGTTTTTATACTTAGGAGTAATTGCTGGATCTAGGGGGGGGGGGCTGAGGAGAGCTGGACAGGGAAATATAACACTCACATTTGATTTTTGACCTAAAAAGAGCTGGAAAATGGTGTTTTACACTTAGGGATAATTTCTGGGGCTGGAAAAAGCTGGACAAGAAGATTTCACACTTATCGCGATTTTTGGAGCTGAGAAAGCTGGGCAGGGGGATTTTACACTTTGGGGTGATTTCTAGGGCTAAAGAGAGCTGGTCAAGGGGATTTTACACTGACGACTTATTTTTGGGGCTGGGGAGAGCTGGACAGGGGGACTTAACACTTAGGGATTCTGTCTGGAGCTGAGGAGAGCTGGTCAAGGGGATTTTACACTTAGGGGAGATTTTAGGGGCTGGGGGAAGTGGGTAAGGAGATTTTGAACTTAGGGGTGATTTTTTGGGCTTGGAGAGATCTGTAGAAGGGGATTTTACACTTCGAAGGGATTTTTTTAGGCTGGGAAGAGCTTTACTGGGGGTTATTTTACTTAGGGGTGATTTTTGAGGCTGATGAGAGCTAAATAAGGCGATTTCACACTAAAGGATAATTTTTGGGGCTGGAGAGAGCTGGAAAAAGGGTTTTTACAATTAGGAGTGATTTTTGAAGGCCGTGGAGAGCTAAACAAGGAAATTTTATACTTAGGGATGATTTTTGGTGTTGTCGAGAGCTGGAAATTAGAATTTTAGACTTAGGAGTGATTTTTTGAGCTGGAGAGAGCTGGAAAAGAGGATTTATTCCTTAGGGGTGATTTTTAGAGCTGGGAAGACCTAGGAAAGGTGTTTATACGCTTAGGGGTGAGTTTTGGTTTTGACAAGAGCTAGAAAAGGGGGTGTTTAACGTGAGAGTGATTTTTTAAGATGCCGAGAGCTGAATATGATTTTACTCACAGAGATATTTGGGGCTGGGAAGATCTGCACAGGGGTAATTTTTGGGGTTAGAGAGTCCTGGACAGGGCGATTTGACATTTAGGATTTATTAGTTGACCTGGGCAGAGCTGGAAAATGGGGTTTTACACTTAGGATGATTCTTGGGATTGTGGAGAATAGGAGAAGGAAATTTTACACTTAGGGGCGATTTTTGGGGCTGAGGAGAGCTAGAAAAGGGGATTTCATACTTAGGGTGATTTTTGCGACTGAAGAGAGCTGGATAAAGGGATTTTACACTCAGGAGTTCCTTTTATGGTTGAGAAGAGCTAGAAAGTTGGCCAGTTTTAGGGTAACCTAGAGCGGGATGTGATCTAACTTCGACTCTGTATTCAGGTAAATAGTTTAATTGTTGAAAATTAAATATTTTGGCAGATATTAGAAAAAGTACATTTTTCGCTACTAATTCAATTGAAAAATCTGAAAATAATAGATAAACTTTCTTTCCAACTTTTAGAATAAAAAGGTATTCAACTTATTTTAATATTTTAGCTTCTCGAAAATTCAACTTACTGGATAAACTATGCCCAATTTTCTAAAAGAAATAATAAATTAAACATTCTAACAATTGAAAAATATTTAACCTTATATTTCTGCTCTGAGCAGAAAAATATAAAGCTTCCATTAAAATATTCGATATTTTTTATATCAATCTTTTGTCATAAGCTAAATAATATTTCTAAGCCCTTCAGATTTATAAAATTTTTTGAATTTTTATTTTGAGTCTGTGGGAAATTTATATTCTCCAAAGAAATATTAGTAGATCTATAAATTATCATCAAAGTTTTTTGGTCATTTGGAAACTTTATCCTCTTGAAAATGTAAAATGCATATGCAAAAAAAAGTGCAAAAGCTTTCATAAATAAGAATAGTGCTCTGTTAATAAAAATAGTTCTGTAATTAATTTTCTTCCACTTATTTCAACGTTACGTAATCTCAGGATATTAATCGATTCATTCAAAATTATTTCATATTCTTTTAACCATATAAAAATTCCAATTTTAAGAATGCTGACAAATTTGTGACGGCTTATCTATGAAAAATTAAATATTTCAGCATATTAACGATGAATTCTTTTGAATTTTATTGGTTTTTCATAAACTAGGAAATTCCAGCTCAAAACCTTTTGATAATAATTTCCAGAGGCTACAGAGATTTTTTTTAACTTTAGGCATATATCTGAAATAATGCTTTTTTCTCTATTGATTTAATTTAAAAACCTGAAACTAATGTGAAAACTTTCTTTCAATCCTTTAAAATAAATAAGTTTTTAACTTATTTTGATGTTGTAGTGAAAATTCAGTTTACTGGATAAACCATTAAAAAATTTTCATAAGAAATAATAAATTATATATTTAATCACTCAATATATATATATATAAAATAGGATTCTTATTTAATGAATTAGAAAAAGTTCAAGAAATTGGATATTTTATCATATGCACGATCAAGCCTTTCCCATTCTTATAGCTTTTTAAAAAATAAAAAGTTGTAGGTCAGAAGCTTTAGAAAGTAATTTTTAGAAGTCGAGAGAAGATGTCTTGTTTAATTTTTAGGAGTTTATAAGAAACAAATGTTTTTTCTTCTATAAATTTAATTGAAAATCTGAAATTAATTTTCCATGATTTTGAAAAACTTTTGAATTATTAAACTTTTATACTTTTTAGTTTTGTTTCTTGAACATTCGTTAGCCATTTGATATATTATTTCAAAATTTTCACCAGGAATCAAAAATAACATTTGTATATATATCCCGGATATTGCCATTACAATTACGGAATAATTAATATTCGTTTGTAATAATTTTTACCACCTCGATATCTCAAAAATTGTTTAGTGATTTCGAAACTTTTTTTTTATAGGTAAAATGCATCTGAAAAAAATTTAAGTCTTTTTAGCGGATAAAAATCTTCAACCGTTCAGAAAAATTTGTAATCATAATAATTGACAAGACTTTAAATTTATTTCAACTTTATGAGGTCCATAGAAATGAGTTATTCTCCTACATAAATTTAATCTAAAAAACATGAAAATTTCTAAAAGTCGGGAATATTATATATCTATATCTATATATATATTTCCAAAAAAAATATAATTTATGATTTTCTAACACTAATTAATCATGGTTTTTGAAACCCTGATTCGCTTTTGATCACTTGAAGTTGTTTTATACTTAAATTTGACATTTTTTAAACTAAATCTACAAGTAATCCGTTCTAATAAGAAGAATCATATAAAATATGATGCGCATTGAAAAAAACATTTGTGCTTTTTCATACTTTCGCGAAGGTAAATTAAAAGTTGCAAATTATCGAATAAATTATTGAAAATATTACAAATGTTTTATGTTATGGCTTTCCGCTGGAAATTAGTATTTTTAAAAAAGAATTTTAATACAAAATCATAAAGTGTCGCAAAAGACTTAAAATTTTAGGTTTTTCTTAGCGATTTTTATTGAAAATTGACATTTTTAAACAAAAATCATTAGATTCTAAAGTTTCATAATTTCTTAAACATTGCAGGTTACGTTAGCGTGTTACACCAAAAATTCGTATTTTAAAATAAAAATCATTATAATTCGGAAAAGTTTTGCAATTTTTGAACAGTTTCAACTTGTATCAAAGTTTTTTTTACAGAAAATCAGTCATTTTAAACAAAAATCATTATATTTCGAAGAATATTTACAATTTTTCAACAACATTGGGCTATATTGTGTTTCACCTGGAATATGGTATTTTTAAACAAACATTATTAGATTGATATACAGTGATTTTTGTTGAAAATAATAAGATTTTCAATACTGAACAATTTCAGATTGTACGTTAGTGTTTTTTATCGGAAATTAAATTTTTGTTAAATGTCATTATATTCCAAGAAGATTCATAATTTCTTAGCATGTTTAGGTTACATTGGCGTTTTACATAGAAAATTTTGGTTCGTGTTTTTCGTCGGAAATTGGCATTTTTAATTATAAACAAATAGATCTAAAAGAAGATTCACAACTTCCAAAGAATTGTAGAAGTTAGTTTAGCGTTTTACACTGAAAAATGGTATTTTTAGTGAAAAATAATTAGATTTCAAAGAAGATTGAACTTTTGTACAACTTAAGGTTATGCTAAAATTGTTTACTGAAAATCGATTATTTTATACATAAATAATAATTTTGTGTCATGCTAGGTTAGTGTGTTTTGTGAAAAATGGATATTTTATTGAAAAAATAATTAGGCGTTTCAAATTATCATTATTCTTCACATTATAATTCAGAGTCATTAAATTCACCGTTTTTGTGCAATTTTTGGTTTGGTTGGCGCATTTTACTAGAAACAAGCACTTTCAATAAAAAAGCATTGTATTATACAGAAGATTGCAAATTGAACAATTTTAGATTATGCTAATATTTTTCACTGGAAATCGGGTTTTTTAAAACAAAGAACATGAATTTTAAGAGAAGATTTACAATCCTAAACAATTTTTTATTATTTTATGTTAGTGTTTTTCATATAAAATTGCTATTGTTAATAAAAAATCATCCGATTTTTATGGTTGATTATATTGGAATTTAAACAAAAATGATTTGCCTTAAAAATTACAACTTACAATTTCGAACTACTTTAGATTATGTTTGTGTTTTTCGTCGGAAATTTCGAAATGGCTTATTTTCTTTTATTTCATTTTAGATAATAAATACTATGAAACATAAATTTTTGAAATCAATATCTATATTATATTTTAATTTAAAAATTGCATGACAAAAGAAAATAAGTTTGCGTTTGTTTTCTATAGTAAATGTAAAATTATGTAAATGAGAATGCTAAATTAACTTTCATCTAGAATGCTTTGTACTTTTATATCAGAAAATGAAATTGCAGAGTGAAACTCATTAGACTTTTATCTTTAAAGCGAGAAGTTTTCTTTGATCAATAAGATACATATCATTTTTCCAAGTACGCTATCAGGAAATGCAGATTTGTGTTTTCCTTCATGTTTTTTTTTCTTTTTTGCAACATTTCTCTTTTCATTTCGCAGAACTCTGGTGCAATTGGGTATGGGATTCCATTCTTTGCTGGCCTCCTGCAAAAGCTGGCAGTTCAACTAAATTGAGATGCCCTCTAGAAAAAGGAATCGATCTCACTAGTAAGTTCACACAAAAACTATTAAACATCTTTTTCTTTAATATAATATAATACATACTGTACAAGCTAAACCAATTTTTCTACTCAACCTTGGATACTAATGTGCCTGCGTGGAGAGCTTTGCTTGCTGGGTGTAATTAGAGTAAAGAGTATCGATCTCAATATGTGATCATCATCAAGCTTCCGTATTTTTGTATGATTCACTTTTGATCACTTGAAGTTGTTTTATACTTAAATTTGACACGTGATGACTTTTTAAAGCTCTTCGCCTGGGTGATTGCTAGAGAGATTGATCAGCGACCTGGGTCGAAGCTGTGTTCCGGAACGAACGTGTCATTTGAATAAGCAACACGGGAATTCTAGATTAATCTAAAAATCTATTCCCCCCGTATACCTCCTTTCAAGTCAAACATTTTTTCTATGATTTAAATTGATACACGCATAAAATAAAAAAACGAAGCACACTATTTTAACAGACTTAACAGACCAACATGCTCTCAAAATAGGGAAAATAAAGTGATTTTTCACGAAGATACTGGAATACTAAGGGAATAAATTCTTTTAAATAAAATAATTATGTATGTCCCGTATTAAATTCAATATGTAACGTTTCAAATTCCTAATATTTCGAGTCGAAATATATATAGCATTTTCAACAAAGTTGTTGAATTTTCAATCAAAAAAGATAAATTTTCAAGAAAAGAGTTTAGTTTTCATGCTAAAAAGTCGATGTTTTTAGAAAACAGTTGACCTCTAAATCCGAAAAGGTGAATTTGCAACAAAGAAAGATAATTTTTCAATGAAATAGTTCAATTTTCAACAAATAAAAAAATATTAATTTTAGACTGAATAGTTAAATGTTCAACCAAATGTTCGAACTGTCGAACAAAAAAGATTGAAATCCGTCACAAACAGTTGCATTTCTGAAAAACTAGTTGAATCTTATGCCAAAAAGATGAATCTTCCAGAAGACAGTTGAATTTTCAAAGAAGAATATTCTACAAAAAAAAGAACTGAAAAGAACCTAAAAAGATGAATTTTCAACCAAGTTGTCGAATTCTTAAATAAAAAATATTAAACTTGAACCAAAAACACTTACATTATGTACCAAGTAAATTAATTTCCAACTAAAATGATGAATTAAAAAAAAATGAATTTTTAAAAAATAAATTCAGTTTTCAACCAAGTAGTTGAATTTCCAATAAAAAAAGAATAATTCTCAATAAAAAATATTATAGTTGATATTTCAACCAACAAAATGTTTGAATTTGAAAAAAAACACAGTCTAATTTAACCAGAAATTATTATTCTTAACGAAAAAATATAATAGTTGATATTTTAACCAGAAAATATTTTTATTTTAAATAAAAAACAGTTAGATTGAACCGAGAAATATGAATTTTGAATTAAATCTAGAATTTTTAACCAATAACTATCAATTTTCAACAACAAAATGCCACTATTATATTCTCAGTAAGAAATAAAAAAATTGTCAACAAATTATTTCAATCCATGAAGCAAAACAGGTCAACTTTTCACCAAGTAGTTGAATTTTCAACCAAAAAAGAAGAATCCTGAATGAAAAGTGTACTCATTGAATTTTGAACTAAAAGCTATCAATTTTCAACCAAAAATTGCGTAGTAAAATTCTCAGTTCAAAAAACTATGATTGCCAACAAACTAATTAAATCATAAATTCATAAAATGAATATTTAACAGAGTGCATAGTTTAACTATCAACCAAGTAGTTATATTTTGAATGAAAAAATACGAATTTTTGATGCAAAATTGTAATATTTGAATTTTCAACTAAAAATGACAATTTCGCAAAAATGGAGTAGTTGAATTTCCAGTGGAAAAAATTAATTTTCAATCAAAAAGGAATTAATTTATAACGGAAAAGTTTAATTTTCAACCAATAAAATGAATTTTCAACGAAGCAGTTCAACCTTCAACTAAATAGTTGTATTTTCAACTGAAAACGATCAATATTCAACCAAAAATATAATGGTTGAATCTTCAACCGAATAGTAGAATTTTTAACCAAAGGACATGACGAACAAAAAATGTAATAGTAGACTTTTCAATTAAAATGATTAACTTTCAAGGAAAGATATTTGGAAAAACGTGAAAAAGGGAAAATTTCTTGAAAACAGGGAATAAAGAGGAATTTAAAAAAAAGGGGAAAAGCGGGGAATATGGGCAAGGGGGTGAAGTCTGTATTTAGATGCTTTACTTCGAAAATAAAATCACCATTTTTCAAACATTTAAAAAAGTGTTTATTCACATTTATTTTTTCCATGTGTAATGTTACATTTTACGTCACAAATCGTCACAAAACTTATTACACCTACTCCCCCTGGTAGTGTAAGTTAGTTTTTGAATGGCCTCTAATAAATATTACTTAATAATTAAAGTCGACAAAGGGACTCAAATGTGGAAGCATCCAGTTAATAATGAAGACATAGTTTTACTATCTTTGATTACATAATACATCTTTTTCACGAATCCAAATAATTTAGTGAATAATTCTCATTTAATATTAAATTACATTTCTATGCTCTATTGAACGAATCGACTCTTTAATAACTTAAAGCTCGATCGATTGGCCAATTCTTGCTCTATTAACTCATACCAGGGGAGGTCTGAAAATCACGGAAGTATAAAAATATATTTTGAACTAATAGTCAAATTAATTGTCCCAAAATTTTCATGCGCTAAACACAAGTTAAATTTGATTAATTTCAATTTCGAACTATTTTCCCCCTCTCTTCTTTCGTAAAAAATGTATGGAAATTACTCTAGAGGGAGGATTATGTAACTTTCTCACATCCCACATTCCACTTTCTACTTTTCACCTGTATACTTTTTTTTTAAATTCACGCCACGCCTCACGTTGATTGTTGTTTCAAAATGCAAGGATGAGATATGACGTGAATTTTCAAAAAATGACAGGAAAAAAGAGGGAAGTATAAAGACGAAAATGGGAAGTAGGATGTGGGATGTGGGAAAGTTATGCAATCCCCCCCCCGCTCCTATGGTCACTAAAATCGCAGTTAGTTCAAATATTTGCAACTTTAAAAAAACGTCAATAAATTGGAAAAAACTCATTTTATTAAATCTATCCAAAAAATTTTCTCGGTGTTAACCTTTAGTAACTAAACCTTTTTTTCACAATTGTGACTTGCTGCAGTGCCTACTGTGAAAAGCGAATCTGTGGACAAGTTTCTATACATTTCACCTATACAGCTGTGCTTTGTGTCGAGATTTATCGGAAAACGATATTAAGCTCTTTGTCAGAGAAAGTTTGCCATTCCCTTTTTCTAATAGTCACCAATTCTGCGTAATTCTCGGAGAAATTGTAAATTTCTTATCATACTAATTCATAAAAGACTGTGAAAAAGGATTACATTTTTAAGAATTCCATGAGTATATGGTGGGTTTTGCTTCCTCATAGAGGAAGGCTTGTAATGACCTAATTTTTAAAATCTACTATTTTGACATATTTCAATATAATTCGCCTCCAGGAGCTTGAAAATACATTTTTTTTCAAATGTCCATGTGTATGTATATTTTTTTCTGTTCACAATATCTCGGAAAGTAAAAAAGCTATATCATGAAATTTGGACGAATTATAGGTCCGATTGATATCCAGCTCGGATAAGATTTTGAGGTAGATCGGCAATTTGAAAGTGATTTTTTCTAGTTCAGAGATTCCAAACAAAAAAGTTGCCCTTGTTTATATGAGAAAATCCTTTTTGATATTCAAAATATAATAATACTATATGTAGTACATTTGTTTGCGTCTTCGAGGTGGATTGATCAACCTATTGCTAAACTTGTTATGACCCACCAGTACCGATTCACAAAGTTTCAACAAAATGTGTGTATTCTGTTTATAGGAGAAAAACTTCATCTCATATTAGGAATAATACAGTACTGTATCTAAAATGTTGGTTCGTATCTTCGAAACTCGTCGAGTTATCTATTGACGTACCTTCCATGACCTCTTACGATCTAGCAATACCGATTTATATATTTGGAAAATATATTGTTTATCTTGTTGATATGGGAAAAACTTTTTAAATATTGGGAATACCACAGTAATCTATATGATATATTTTTTTGTGTTTTGGAGACGCATTTCAATCAAAACCAGTCAACGTTGTGAAGAATTTGTCAGGGATAAAACTAGCCCTTGGCCATTAGGGGCCGTTCATAAACGGTTGAAAATTTAACTATTTCATTTGTAGAAAATTAATCTTCCTTGTCCAAAACTTATCTTGTGGGTTGAATGTTGAACACTTTTGTCGAAAATTAATTTTGTGTTGTTAAAGCTTCATCATTTTAATTGAAAATTAATCTATTTGACTGAAGTTGAACTATATTGTTAAAAATTGAACTAATTTGTTGAAAATCAGTTTGTTTTATTTTGGTTCAGAATCAATTATTACAAGTAAAAATGTAACTATTCCATTTTTGTTGAAAAATTAATCTTTGTTGTTGAAATTTCATTAATTTTGGTTAAAAATGCAACTACTTGGTTGTAAATTAATTTATTCTGGTTGAGGATTCGTCTGTTTTGGTAGAAAATTATTCTGCATGGTTGATAATTAATCTTCTTGATCAAAAATTCAACTGCTCGGTTAAAGTTTCGACTATTTTGTTTCAAGAGTCATTTTTTTGTTTGTTTAAAATTAATTATTTTAGTTAAAAATTGATTTCTTTGTTTGAAAAATCGTGTTTTTTTGTCTTACAATTAATTTTTTAAACTGTAAATGTTACTATTGCATATTTCGTTAAAAACTTATGTTATTTGGAAATTGATCTTTTTTAGTTGGAAATTTAACTATTTTCGTTGAAAAAGTAGAAAAAGTAGAACGTTAATTTATTTGCTTGAAAATTCGTCGTTTATCGTCGTTTATCTCTGTAGAAAATCTGGGAAATTCAAAGTGTTTCATATTGAATGCAATATGGCATTTATATTAATTTTATTCAAGAGAATTTACTACTCTATCGTGCCCCGATTTTTAAAAAATCACATTATTTCCACTGCTTTGTGAGAATTTTTAGCTTTGTTAATTTTCTCGTAATTGAATAAGAAGCGCAGCTTTTGTCGACAGTGAAAATAATTTCACAAAAATTCAAGTAACTATTGTTAAATAAATAATTATAACTTTGCCTTTCTGAAAATCGGTCAAGATTGATTCTCACGAATTTTCAGTTGGTCAGGCACATCTGCGTTAAATTTTCGAACTTCATGCAAATCGAGAAACTGCAACACGTGCGTCTCTTATATAAGTTTCAAGTTTATACATGCAGCAGATGTCGCAAGCTAAACAAATTATCAAACGAAACTATTTTGAAGTCAAGGTGACAGTATCGATTCGAGTTTCCTTAAAAATATAATCTCTATTTCTATTCATAAGTTTTTATTTTAAAATACAATAATAATACTGAAAACACACGGAATTCATGAAATTCACGGAATTCATGGAATTCATGGAAAGTATGAAATTCACGGAATCCATGGAATTCACGGAATTCACGAAATTCACGGAATTCAAGGAATAAAGGGAATTCATGGAATTCAGGGTATTCATGGAATTCAAGGAATGCATGGAATTCAAGGAGTTCACGGAATTCAAGGAATTCATGGAATTCAGGGTATTCATGGAATTCAAGGAATGCATGGAATTCAAGGAATTCATGGAATTCATGGAAGTTAAGGAATTCATGGAATTCAATAAAATCATGAAATTCAAGAAATTCATGGAATTTAAGAAGTTCATGGTATTTAAAGATTCATGGAAATCAAGGAGTTTAGGAAATTCAAGGAATTCATGAAATTTAAGGAGTTCATGGATTTCAAGGAATTCATGGAATTCATGGAATTCACGAAATTAATGCAATTCACGGGATGTAGGGAATTCATGAATTCAAGGAATTCCCGGAATTCGCGGAATTTATGGAATTCACGGAATTCATGGAAATCAAGGAATTCTGGGAGTTCAGAATATTCATCGAATTTAAGGAATTCATGGAATTCAATAAAATTATGAAATTCAAGGAATTCACGTAATTCAAGGAATTCCGGGAATTCATGGCATTCAAGGAATTCATGAAATTCAATAAAATTATGAAATTTAAGGAATTCATGGAATTCAATAAAATAATGAAATTCAAGGAATTCACGGAATTCATTCAATTCGCGGAATTTATGGAATTCACGGAATTCATGGAAATCACGTAATTCACGGAATTCAAAGAATTCAGGGAATTCATGGAATTCATGGAATTCAGGGAATTCATGGAATTCATGGAATTCAAGGAATTTATGGAATTCAAGGAGTTCATGAAATCAAGGAATTCACGAAATTCAAAAAATTCATGTAATTCACGGGATGTAGGGAATTCATGAATTCAAGGAATTTAAAGAATTCCGTGAATTCCATGATTCACGGAATTCCATGATTTACGGAATTCAAGGAATTTACGGAATTTAAGGAATTCACGGAATTCAAGGAATTCATGGAATTCAAGGAATTCATGGAATTCAAGGAATTCATGGAATTCAAGGAATTCATGGAAT
>JAABKJ010000628.1:0-47119 GCA_011634705.1 Andricus grossulariae | reverse complement strand
TTGATGCATCCAAATCTGGTCAAATATTTAAAACTAAAGTAATGACCTAAAATTCATCGATTAAATTCTTATTTATATAATCAAAGCGCAACGTACGGGTGGAATTTTTTTCAAAATTCACTGTAAATATCAAAATTTTAACGTGAGTACCGTTGCTTTTAGGCTAGGTGTCTTAATAATTCGTTTAATTAAACTTTTCCACTTAAAACCCAGTATGATTTATGTTTAACTAGGAAAAAATATTATGCCTTATCATACAGAATTGAAAATTACTGTCATAATTATTTTTCATTTGTTGAAAGTGAAATTAGGTGACTTTTCTAAAAGTTGATCAATATACATGTATATGAACTTTAATATACAGCCTCCTAATTAATATTTCAAAGACCGAGTTTTTAGATTTAATATACAAATGTATAGTAAATCTATATTAAAATTTCAAACATTTTGAACAGTGTATGTTTTCTTGAGTTATTAATATAGGTTGTATATTGTTGCATATAGTGTATATAAGGTAAGGGATACTATCATGGGCAAACATGAAATTAGTTTGACTGGATAATTCACGAGAAAATGTGTTTTTAATTGAATAATTATGTTGCATTTGGTTTGTATTACACTATTGCGTATAACTTATTGCGTCATACGCTAAAAATAAAGTTGGCCCCTCATTATCATGAAACTGCATACATCTGAGGGGCTAACAAGTAGTTTTTAATTTTTTTTAACTATGAACTAATATTCTAATCATCTTCGCAAAAATATATATTGCAATCTTAAATGTGAGAATGATATAGGGGAAACATGGTTGGTGTACAAAAAGTACTTTCTATAAAAAAAATTATTTAAGGATTTAAATAATTTTTTTCATCCTCTTAAAATAAACAAAATTGGTTCTTGAATTTTTCACAGAACCTCCTCAGTATCCACTATAACATATATTTTTACCACCAAGATCGGTCAAGCCGTTTTCGAGAAAATTTGATTTTTCAAAATTTGTTTATAACTTTTGTAACAAAATTTTTTGTCAGTTGATACTTGGGGTAAATTTATTTCATAGGGGTAGCCACTTATGCCTGCAATATAAATCACATCCGAGCGGGTGCATCCAGACCATGCTTATCCTGCTACGGCCTTTGAGTACATTTAGAAGAATTCGAATGAATTAAAAAAAATTCAAAAGAATTACAAAGAATTGAAAATTATTCCGGGTAAATACCAAAATCTAAATTCTAATCTCTTCAAATCTTTGAAACCCTATAAAATACCTCACTTCTTATGAGTAAATTGTATAAAATCCACTAAAATATTATAAAATCCCGTGACATTCTATGTATTCTGATATTTTCTGAAACCCTGGAAAATTTATTAAACTATCGTGAGAGATTCAAAAAACCCTTATAATAAATTCAGTCCTTGGAAACCTTATGAAATCCTGTGCAATATTTTTAAATATTATAATAATATATTTCAAAACCTTATAGGTATTGTAAAATCATTCATTATCTTCTGAAGTTCTAGAAAATTTTTTATCCTGAAATATTTTAACTCCTTTGAAATCCCATTAAATTACTGAAATCAATAAAAAATTTCTTTGTAATCTCTTAAAATAACCTAAAATACTCCAAATCTCTTAAAACCGTTTGAAATACCTTAAAATTTTTTAAAGCTCTTGAAAATGTCAAGGAAATGTAAAAAAATACCTTAAAATATTTTAAATCCTTTGATCTTTTTATTAATTAATCCTCAGGACCGATTAAATAAAAACTTTTAGATATTCAAAAAAAATTCCATTGAATTATGTAAAATGGAGTACATTCAGAAGAATTCAAATAAATCAAATTTTTTTTAAAGAATTCCAAATAATTGAAAAGAATTCAGGGTGAATACCAAAAACTAACTTCAAATCTCTTCAAATATTTGAAACCCTACAAAATACCTCACTTCTCGTGAGTGAATTATTTGAAATCCACTAAAATATTATAAAATCCCGTGACATTCCATGAAATCTGATGATATTTTCTGAAACCCTGGAAAATTCATTAAAATACCTTGAGAGCTATAAAAACCCTTACAATAAATTAAATCCTTGGAAACCTTATAAAATCCTATGAAATATTTTTAAATATCTTAAAACCTTATAGGTATTGTAAAATCGTTCCATATATTCTGAAATTCTAGAAAATTCTTTGTCCTAAAATATTTCAAATCCTTTGAAATCCCATTAAATTACTGAAATCCATTAAAAATTATCTTTGTAATCTTTTAAAATAACCTAAAATACTTGTTTGAAATGCCTTGAAATTTTTTAAAGCTCTTGAAAATGCCAAGGAATTAGAAAAATACCTTAAAATATTTTAAATCCTTTGATCATTTTATCAATTAATCCTCAAGACCAATTAAATGTAAACCTTTAAAAATTGAAAAAAAAATCCATTGAATTAAGTAAAATTGAGTACATTTAGAAGAATTCAAATAAATTAAAAAAATTCAAAAGAATTCAGGGTGAATACTAAGAACTAACTTCAAATCTCTTCAAATCTTTGAAACCCTACAAAATACCTCACTTTTCGTGAGTAAATTCTTTAAACTACTGAAAAAAATTAAAAATTTCTTTGTAATTTTTTTAAATAACCTAAAATACTTAAAATCCCTTAAAATCGTTTGAAATACTTAGAACTTTTTTAAAGTTCTTGAAAATGCCAAGGAATTAGAAAAATACCTTAAAATATTTAAAATCCTTTGATCTTTTCATCAGTTAATCCTCAAGACCATTTAAATAAAAACTTTTAAAAATTCAAAAAAAAATCCAATGAATTAGGTAAAATTGAGTACATTTAGAAGAATTCAAATAAATTAAAATTTTTTTAAAGAATTGAAAATAATTCAGGGTGAATACCAAAAACTAACTTTAAATGTCTTCAAATCTTTGAAATCCTGCAAAATACCTCACTTCTCGTGGGTAAATGATATAAAATCCACTGAAATATTATAAAATCCCGTGACATTCTATGTATTCTGATATTTTTCGAAACCCTGGAAAATTCATTAAAATACCTTGAGAGCTTTAAAAAACCCTTACAATAAATTAAATCCTTGGAAACCTTATAAAATCCTATGAAATATTTTAAAATATCTCAAAACCTTATAGGTATTGTAAAATCGTTCTATATCTTCTAAAATTTCGTAAAAATTCTTCATCTTAAAATATTTCAAGTGCTTTGAAATCCCTTTAAATTAATAAAAATAATAAAACAAAATTCCTTGGAATCCACTTATGGGGTGATATTTAAAAATTCGTATTCTATGGTTAATTGTGAAGAGAAATATTGAGTTTCAACTCGATTTACCTAATATTGAATAAAATTTACAAAAACGTCTTTTTTCGTTATGGGAAGTACGTGTTAAGCTTCATGGGGCTTGCGCCACCTCTAAATATCTTTTTTTTTCAAACTAAAAAATCGATTAATTTTTGCGTGGATTCGAAGAAATTTCCGGGCGATTTGAATAAAAATTCGAAACAATGTTTCCAATGCATTTTTGGTCCAGCCTACTCTAGAAACTATTGAACAACGCCAAATAATGAATTAAGCTTTGCGCAATTTTCATATTGTATTCGTGATTTAACATTGTTAGACGGAATTCAAATGAGTTCCAATTTAAATTGAGGGTAGCTTTGATAGCGCGGTACTAAAGAGAGGGAAACTAGGTAGGTGCCTTAAATCGCCGTCAGGGGCGTTCCAGCCAATGTCGCAGTGTCCCCCGTCCTTTCCGATAGCTCGGATCGTCACTCTCCGTCCGCGTCCTATCAAGAGGAATTGCCGTGTCACGTGGTGAATAACGGACCACTTTTGTGACCCTTGATTAATCTCCTAGGAATAAAAAATGTTCGATGGAACTATAAAGCAAAAAAAAACTATAAAAAATCGATACTAAAAGGTGTTTGCTATAAATTTAATTCAAATTTCCCGCCAGAGGGGCGACACTTGAGTCAATTTCAAATTTTGTATGCATTTCCGTACAATAAACTTTACAATTTACAATTGACTATAGTTTAGTGAAAAGAGTGCATCGTACAATTTTACCAACAATGGTAAAATTGCAAATTTATTGAGAATTTTATTGTTAATAGTGAGAAAAGTGTTACAAAAGGGTACACGTCAGGAATATCAGAATCTACAAGTGGTCGTTTGATTCAAATTAAACTTGGTGAAATTCTAGTGCTGTATGAGAGGCATTTTCGGGCCAAAAGGATTTTTGAAAATTTTCAAAATGTTTGGAGTAACGCCATATTGAATTTTGGACTTGTGTTTTTTGTAATTATTGACATTTCTGGAAGCCATAATTGGATTTTGATGAGATTTGGAGGTATCAGAGATGAAATTATACATTTTCAAAATATACAATTGAATTTTTTTTAAGTTTGCCCCCCCCCCCAAAAGTTAAAAAAATTTGGACTGAATTTTCCGTGAAATACCAAACTTTAATTTTTTTAAATATTAATAAAAAGATTCCTTATACAATCTCCTTTCATTAAAAAAAATTCTTGAAGACTCTTCTGGTTCCTCGGATATCGTAATTTTAGTGTGACCGTTCGCTCTGCTGGAATCTGGAATTTTTGTTTTATCGACAAAAAAAAAGTTTTACTTGAAACAAAATTGTCGACTTGTGATGATAATAGTTTTAAACAAATTCTATTGAAAAATTATATTAACAAATACAAAATTATGGATTGTTCACGTGTAAATGATACTTCAGTATCAAATTTGCATACTTTTATCAACAAAGTGATACTCGACCATAAAAATATGTCTCCCGATATTATTATTTCATTTTAGAAACAAATTATCTAAACAAATTCCTAATTTGAAGTCAACAGAAAACAATTTAATCTCTTAATTGTGCTCAATTTGAGTTGCTAGTGAGATTGAGAATTCATTAAAAAAGATTGTTATACAACATTGTTTGTTAATTTTATAAACAAATTGTATAAATAATTACCAAGTGTGGAGCACAACCATCACGAATTAATTTTCTTTCTTAATTGCCCTCAATTTATGTTGCCAGCGACATTTAGAATTTATTCAGGAAAATTTGTCATATAATATTATTTGTTAAATTTATAAACAAATTGTTGAAATAATTGCCAAGTGTGAAGATTAAAGTCAACAAGTAATTGGTTCTCTTAATTGTCCTCAATTTTTTGCCAGTGAGACTTAGAATTTAGTTTAAAAAATTGTAATTTAATATTATTAGTTAATTTTATAAACAAACTGTATAAATAATTGTCAAGTGTGGAGATTCAAAGTCAACAAGAAATCATTTCTTCTGTTAATTGTCCTCAATTTATGTTGCCAGTGATGTTTAGAATTTATTCAGGAAAATTTGTCATTTTGTATTATTTGTTAATTTTATAAACAAACTGTATAAATAATTTGCCAAGCGCGGAAATTTAGAGTCAACAAGAAGTAATTTTTTTCTAATTGTCCTCAATTTATGTTGCCAGTTAGATTTAGAATTTAGTGAGAAAAATTTCATATTCAATACTATTTGTTAATTTTATAAACAAACTGTATAAATAATTGCCAAGTGTGGAGATTAAAAGTCATCAAGAAGTAATTTTTTCTCTTAATTGTCCTCAATTTACGTTGACAGTGATATTTAGAATTTAGTAAGAAAAAATATCATTCAATATTATTTATTAATTTCATAAACAAATTGTATAAATAATTGCCAAATGTGGAGATTCAAAGTAAAGAAGAAATAGTTTTTCTCCTAATTGTCCTAAATTTGCATTGCCAGTGAGATTTAGAATTTATTAAGGAAAATTTATCATTTAATACTATTTGTTAATTTTATAAACAAACTGTATAAATAATTGCCAAGTGTGGAGATGAAATATCAAATAGAAATCATTTTTCTCTTAATTGTCCTGAATTTACGTTGCCCGTGATATCGGTGACATATTATGCCTGGAAATATCTACAATGACCATTTGTTTATATAATTTGTTCCTAAAATTAACAAATAATATCGGAAGACATTTTTTTAAGATCAAGTATCAATTTGTCGATAAAAGTAAGTAATTTTAATGTCGGAATATACTTTACAAGTGAACAATCCACAATGTTCAAAGTTTGTTAATAGTATTTGTTTATAACAATTATTATGACAAGTAAACAATTCTTTTTCATTCCATGAACCGTAAGTATTAACTCAGAGCCACAATTAAATTTTCAAAGGATTCTTTTTTAAATGACCAGAAGGCAATTTGGTATAACGTGTAACTGCTAATTTTTTTTTCAAACGAAAATTTTTTATTTAATAACAAATTAATTTTTTTCATAACTTTTCAAGTGTGCTACTGCTCTAAGGATTCTCAAATTTAATCAAACATGGCCTAAATTAGTATAATAACAATACGTAAATAATTTATAATGCGTTGAAGTAAGAAAAATGTTTATAATGTTATAAACAAATTAATGAACAAGTGTAATTTTCTCGTGATTTGCAATAATCAGTTATTGAAATTCATAATTTGTACATCAAATATGAAATAAATTAATGTACGATTGTTAAAAATATCTGCTCTTTTGCAATTCTTTAGAAAATCTTTCTGAAAAAATATAGTTTCACAATTTATGAATAAATACTCAATTTATTTAGCAGAATAAACTGAAAATGTCTTTTCAATAACTTCTTGTTGTCATATTTCGTAATTCGATAAAAAATTATTTATTTCAATAATTATTATAAACAAATTCCCATGATTGAGATTCTTCAATAGATAGATTCAATTGTGTACAAGGATTCGACTAAAAATGTCTTCCTAGTGACTTTTTGCTGCTATATTTTTCGAATAACCAATAACTGTTAATTATTTAAACAATTTATATAAGGGGCTGCACATTTCGATTTGAGGCAAAATGAGTTTGAATACAAAAAAAGATTTCGAATAACTATTTATTTTAAAAGTTTTTTGGTTATTTGATTTTACGGTTATATAAATATTATTTTTCTAAGATTCTAAAAAAAAAAATCAGAAAGATTTTTAAAAAATGTCAGACTTCAAATCAAAATTTCAGCGAAGAATTTAATCTTTAAACCAATTTTCAAACAAAAAAGATTAATTCTCAACAAAGAAATCTAATAGTTGTTATTTCAGTCCAAAGATATTTTTATTTTGAACCGAAAACAGTTAACATAATCCAAAAAAGATAAATTGTCAACAAAATAGTTGAATACTAAAAAAAAACTAATTTTTAACCAGTTCTAATTTAAATCAAAAAAGAGGAAATACTTTCAAAAGAGGCAAATTTTCTACAAAAAAGTTATTTTTCAACCTAATGCATGAATTTGTAACCGAAAAAGATGAGTTCTCAACGAAAAATATAATTTTTGATATTTCATTCAAAAAGGGCTTTAAATCAAAAACAGTAATTTTATAAAAAAGTATTTTTCAACGAAATAATTACATTTATCAATCCAAGAAATAGATTTTGAACTAAAATGATGAATTCTCAACCAAATAAGTGAATTTTTAACAAAGTTGTTTGACAAACTAGTTCAATTTTCAACCAAAAAAGATTAAATCTCCACCAAAGATATAATAGATAATTTACAACTAAAACAGATTTTAATTTTAAATGAAAAAGAGTTGATTTTATTGAAAAATATGAATATTTTACCAAAAGAAACGGAATTTTGAAATCAGAAATACGAATTTTCAATAAAAAAAGATTTTTCAGTTCAGAAAAAAAAATTTTATTTAAATTTTCCCAGAAATCTGAATAAAATTTGCTCATTTTCCTGAAAAGTTTGAATATTCATAAAAAGCTTCTAAATCTTTAGTTTGAAATCTTCAAAAATTAAAATTTTTCAAATTTTAGGGTATTTTGAGGGATTTTAATATTTTAATGGATTTCAAAGAATTTAATCACAAGTGAGGCATTTTGTAGGGTTTCAAATATTTCAAGAGATTTTAAAATATTTTCTACAGTTCATTTCGAATTCTCCCTAAATTCTTATTAATTTATTTTAAATTATTTTAAATTCTTCTAAAATCTACTCAATTCAATGGATTTTTGAAAAGTTTCTGTTTAATTTATCTTGAAATCTTTGAAACTCACCTTAAATTCTTAGGCATTTCATTAAATTTTTAAAAATTCTCTTTAATTGTTCTACATTTATTTGAAACTTAATTCAATGCAGTTTTTTATATTTTTGAATTGTTTTGAATTCACTTGAATGTTTTTCAAATTTTTTTTCATTTTTTATGAATTTAATCGAATTCTCGTTTCCCTTAAATTGCTTTAAGTTCACTTAAATTTTACTAAAATAAAAGGAATTTTTTCGATTTTCTCCAATTCATTTGAATTTAACTTGAATTGTATTGTAGTTATTAGTCACTTCTTCAGTTAGAAATTAGGAGAGTTCCAATGATTTAAAGAGATTTGACTTTTTTTTTTAATTCACCCTGAATTCTTTCAAATTCTTTCAAATTCTCTGGATTTTTTTTAATTTACTTGAATTCGAAATCCACTCAATCCTATTTAATTCAATGGATTTTTTTTAATTTTTCAAAGTTTTTTTTTCAATTGATCCTAAATTCTTTTGGCCTCACCTTGAATTCATAAGCATTTAACTAAGTTTTTTTGAATTCCCATGAATTTTTCTAAGTTCGTTTCAAACTTACTGAATTCAATAAAGTTTTTTCATATTTTCAAATTGTTTTCAATTCATTTTTTCTTTCTTAATTTACCTGGAATTTTTATAATCTACATAGAATTTTTCTCGTTTATCTTCAATTGCTCTAAATTTATTCGAATTTTACGGAAATCAATGGAATTTTTGTTAGTAAAAAGAAATTTCCCATTCATTTGAATTCTTTTGAAGTTAAATGAAATTGTTTCGAAGTCTTATTTTTTAACCTGAATTTGCTACCCTTGGAGCGCGAAACAAGTACCCCATGAGCTTTATTGAACAACAATAAGTGAGATTTTCCTGAATTTTCGTGAGAACAAATAAATCTTTTTATCTGTATCACTTGCTTGGGAGATTTTTTGGCAAAGTTTGATAAAAATGTCACCAATTTTTTATATTTTATGGTTGTTTATCGTGAACTTTGGCAAAGTTGCAAAGCCACTAAAACATATCCGATAATAAGGAGGGTGGAGTGACGGCTGTGGATGGTGGTCTTTGGGGGGGGGGGGGTAAGAGTGCACGTGCCAGATTATGTGTTCTATGGCCCAACGTTGTGAATCGATAAAGTAGTATAAAGCTGTCAGTGTGCAAAGTACGAATATTCTGTAGAATTAATATTGACGTAATTATATAACAGGGGACGCTAGGGTGGTTTTTGATTAAATGGGGTTTTAAATGGGAAAAGCTCGATTTTAAAAAAAAATGGAAAAAAGAAGTACTTGTTATACAATTTTTGAGAATTAAAGTACAGTCACCTTTTAAGGAGTATTCAAAGAATAATTTAAACCCATTAAATTTTAATTTTGACACTCCAAATCTTCTTTTATTGTGCCCGGAAAATGCCCTAAAAAATGCAAAATAGCAGTTTTCTATCAAATTCATGCTAAAGGCGGTGTTTTTTGAAATTTTTTCAACAGGAATTATTTCTAATCGATAAGTTACGACTTTTGAAGTATATTTTAAATAATGTTGATTGTTTAAACAATTATTATTCGTTTAAACAATTTTGCTTCCCCTGTAAATCGTGAAAAGTTATTACCGAACGGGATAAATTATACAAAGTTGATGAATGCCAAGAGTAGTTGTTATTGTTTAACATATTTGATAATTATTTAAACAATTTTCATTTTTTTAAACATTTTTTCTTCCAAAAATCGTAAAAAGTTATTATTTTCTGAAATGAATGACACAATTAACGGATGTTAAAAGTAATATTTTTCTAAAGTATATTCAGCAATTTTTTAAACAACTTTAATTTTTTTTAACAATTTTAATTTGTTTAAACAATGTTTTCTCTGTAAATCGTGACACTTTATTCTATTCTGAAATTAACGACACAATTAGCGAATGTTAAAAGTAATATTTTTAGACCACCCTAAGGGGACCCACAAACGTTACGCAACTATCCCCTCATTATTTATTGGTTTTGCCTCGGAGCATTATTGTACAAACAAAATTAGTTTAATGAGTTTTTCACATAATTGAACAATTTTCCATTTACAATGCAAAGTTTTGCAACAAATGGAATTTTGCAATATACAAAATTGAACAAAAACTGTAAAGTATCCATTTTGAAAGGTTTCACGATAATGACAAATTTTCTTAACATTACTGGGAAAATTTAAACTGATTTAGATTTTAGACTGATTTTAGAAGGATTACAAAGTTTTATAAAAAATCCGATCCAGTGTAAGAGATATCTAGAAGTTTTGAAAAGTTTTAAAATTAACTTAAAATTAAAAAACTTTGTTGAAAAGTTGAAAAAAATTTAAATTTTCGAATATTTGAAAATAAAAATTTTGAAGCTTTTTAAAGATTTGGAAAGGTTTCACGTGATTAAAAAATTTTCGTAAAATTCTTGGACAATTTTAAACTAATATATATTTTGAAAAATAAATTTTAAGAGAAAATTGACTAATATTTCAAAACATTTTTAATTATGTCCTAAAATTTCGTAAAAGAATGTAGAATATTTTAAAGACAAAAAGTTTAAGAGCCATTTAGAAGTTTTGAAAAGATTCAAAATTAATTTGAAAGTTAAAAAGATTTTGAAATGTTAAAAAATATACATTTTTGACTATTTGTAAATGAAAATTTTGAAGCTTCGTAAGCAATTTGAAAAGATACAGATAATAAAAAAATGTCCTAAAATTCATAGTATAATTTATACTGATTTTTCATGAAAAAAAATAATTTCAAGAGAATATTTAAACAAGACTAAAACATTTTTAAAGATTTCCAAAATTATTAAAACAAAATCTGGAAGATCTGATGCCAAATTTTTAAATTTTTCAGAATTTTAAGAAAATTTTTGGAGAAATTCGAATAATTTTAGAAAATATTTTCAAAAATTTTGAACAAAATATAAATTTTGGAAGATTTCGAAAAAATAGTCACGCTTTTTAAGAAAATTAAAAGGTTTCAAGAAATTAGAAAACTTTTTCTAAGATTTCTGAAAACATTTTTAATGACTTTTTGTTTTGAAAAATTAATTTATAAAGAAAATTTAAAAAGGTTTCAAAAAATTTCAAAGGATTTCTAAAATTAATCAACAAAAAAGTAAATCTTCAAACAAATAGTTGAATTATTATCAATTATTTTTTTATTTTTGAAAGATTTTTCGTCATTTTATAAATAATTCGAGTCATTTGAAAATATATTTATCTTCTAAATTTCTAAAAGTCCTGAATATCCTTTATACTGACTAAAATTTTTTCTGAAATTTCGTAAAATTATGTAAAATAAAGAAAAATTTCTTAAAAATTGTCTAGATACTATTTTGACAGCTGAAATGTTTAAAAACCTTGTTGAATTTTTCAGAGAAACCTAGACAAAAATTATATTTATATAACTTAAAGCAAATAAACAAAGAAATTAAAAAAATAAATAGCTATTAGAAATGTTTATGTTGTATTAAAAATGATTTTTCCCTTCAAATTATAACATTGTCTACAATTTTGTTCTTTCTTCACTGAAAAATCTTTTTTAATTGAAAATTCTACAATTTTGTTGAAAATTCGTCTTTTTGGTTTAAAAATTCCCCTGTTTTGATAGAAATTTCGTGTCTTTTTATTAAAATTATAACTGTTTGGTTTAAAATTTCAATCTTTTTTTATGTTGAGGATTCAACTATTTTGTTGAAAATTCGTATTTTTTGATGAATTCAACTCTTTTTTAATAAAAATTAAAATCTTCTTAGTTTTAATATCAACTATTATCTTTTTCGTTTCAAATTTATCTGGTTTGGTTGAACATTCAACTACTAGGTCAAAAGTGAAACTACTTTCTTAAAAATCCACTTTCTTTTGGCAGAAAATTAATCTTCTTGATTGAAAATTCATCTTTTTGGTTGAAGATTCAATTATTTTGTTGAAAATTCTTTTTTTTCCGTTGGATGAACTCAACTGTTTTTTTTTAATTTAAAAGTAAAATCTTGTCGGATTGAAATATCAACTATTAAATTTTTTACTGTAATGTTTTTTACATTCTCATCTCAATTAGAAGGTATTGGTGTTATGTGAAAAATGTTTTTTTTTTTTTTTTTTTTTGTAGAAAATTAGTCTTCTTGGTAGAAAATTTTATGTATTTGGTTGAAAATTAAATTTATATTTTTGAGATAAACAATTAAACTGTGTTGTAGAAAATTCGTGTTTTTGTAAAATATTTCATCTTTTCTGATTCTAAATACAAATGGTTAAAAATTTTTTTTTTTGTTTGAAAATTCAACTATTTGTTTGAAGATTTACTTTTTTGTTGGAATTTTGATTTGACATATCTGAAATTTTCTAAAATCTTTTTGAATTTTTTCAAGAATCTTACGAAAATTATATTTATATAATCCTCAAAACAAATTAATTCAAAAATACATAGTTACTCGAAATTTTTGTTTTGTATTAAAAATTATTTTTCCCCTTAAAACGAAAAACTACACGAACGTGTAGCGCGCGGCTTATGATGCTAGTCTAAAAAAATGTAACTTTGTTTGCAAATACTGTTAATTTAATTCATGATACTTATGATAGCGAGATATTTTATTACCCCTCTAAAATTATCTCCTTTAATAAGAGAATAAAAACTTAATTTCAGCTAATAAAAAAAGTTATTTATTGTTAATAATTCTTTAACACCGATGGGCTAATCTGTCGAATTTTGAGTGTACATCAGATTGAGATTTCAAAGATTTCTAAAAATTTCCCAATATTTTTGAAGATTTCAAAAAATTTCTAAAGATTTTACAAATTTTCTAAAGATTGCACAAAATTTCTTAATATTTTGGAAGATATCTTTGGGGTTTGAAGAGTTTTTAAAAATTGCAACGCTTCCGAAGTATTTTGAAATACTTCAAGGGATTTCTAATTATTTCAAGTGATTTCGAATTTTTTTAAACGTTTTTAATGGATTTAAGAACAATTTAAGAAAAGCATGTTATGGGATTTGAAAGGATTCGAAAAGATTTTAAGGTTTCAAAGTATTTCAGGGCTTATCCCGAAACTTTAAAAGATTTTAATGGATTTAAATATTTCACGGGATTTTTTTTATGGTTTCGCACTAATTTTTAGAGAGATTTCAACGATTTTGTAAAAGTTTTCAATTGGTTTCGAAATATTTCTTGAGATATTACAAAACATCTGAAGGTTTCGAATGGTTTCAGAATATTTTAAGAGATTTCTAGAAATCCTAAAGTATTTTGCAATATGTGAAGGGTTGTCGAAGTATTTTAAAATATTTAAAGGAATTTCACCATATATAAAACTATTTATAAAGATTTCAAGGAGTTCCACAGGATTTCAAGTGATTTCTAATTATTTTAAGAAATTTCAGAGGATTGCAAAATTTTTAAAAAGATTTCAATGGGACTGTAAGGATTGCAAGTAATTTCAATAGGCAAAGTAAAAAAAATTAGGAGGCATTTCAAACGATTTCAAAGAAATTTATGGGATTTCGCGTGCTTTCAAAATTTTTCAATTGATTATGACGGATTGAAAATTGTTTTGAAGTTTTTCAAACTATTTGAAATTATTTTCAGGGATTTTATGAGATTTCAGAGGAATTTGAAGGATTTCATGAGCTTTTAAAGGATTTCAAGGCATTTTAAGACATTTTTGAAGGTTGAAAAGATTTCGTCCGGGACCTGAATTATTTATTGTAACCCAACGAAAAGGCATGACTTTTGCAGTTTGTAGAAAAGTTTTTTTTTGTCAATCTTTTCTCTTCTCTCTTGATATTCCGGGACCTTCGTGATTACTTTCCTTCTTATTTGGAATTTCCTTGGTATTACTTGGTATTCCCACCCCAATAATTCGAGATATTCAGAGGCATTGATTTATTTATTACTTTTTTCTTCAAGGCTGTATTGCTCCTGAAAAGTAGTTTCGAAGAATTCATCTGATCACTTTTGATTTTCTTTCATGACTAAAATAAAAGAACAATCTGGAATAATAAACAAAAGAAGAAACTCAATGATTGGCTTTTTTTTCACCGTTTGAAGACAAATCGATGGGTGCAAATGCACAATATTTTCAAAAACGTATCTTTATTGTTTTCATGAAAAATTTCGTTATTTCAATTCAAACATTGTATATCATTATTAATTTCATTATATAAAGAAAGAATATAAATAACAGCTAAATAAAAATAAGCAGAAGAGAAACCATGATTAAAACTACAGACATGCGAATTTTAAATTCGAATTCCAGTCAAATCTGTAAATATTTTAATTATTTAACGAATAAAAACTTGTAAAATAATTTATTTATAATAAAGGCAGTAAAATTTATTTATGTAAGTGTCTTTTCAAATGCTTAAACTTGATTGCAATAATGTTATAACATCCTAAACTTTAGAGCAGGAATATTTCACCTGAATCTGAGATAAAAAGTTCACCTTCAAGGCACCTTATAACTTATAATTATGAGTGAAATATAAATATTAATTGTCACAGTTAATTTTCTGTTCTTGATATTATTTTAAAATAGAATCTTCTTTTAAAATGTTTTAATGTTCGTAGGTCTTTTTATTTATAAAACTTAGACTTACGTCTTTCTTCGACAAATGATGTTTGGTTGGAGATTTAACTATTTCGTTGAAAATTTATTTTATTTGGTTAAAAACGTATTTCTCTGACTTGAAATTAAACTATTCTATCTTTTGTTGAAAATTTATCTTTTTAGTAGGAAATGCATCCATTTCGTAAAATTTTCTTTTTTTTTTTAATTCATCTTCTGGGTTGAAAATTCAACTATGTGATGAAAATTTTTTTTTATTGAAGATGCATCATTTTAGTTAAAAGTTCATTTTCTTGGTTAAAAATTTAATAAATTTATTCGAAAATTCCGCTTTTGTCATAAAATTGATCTTTTTCAATAGTCTTATTTGCACCCATCAAAATATGCTTTTAACAGATGTCCACATTTCCTAATATATGAGCACTTTCAGTAAGTGAAAAAAGTGGACTTGTTATATGTGTAAAACGAAGAAACCTTTTCTTTGTCAGCGGACACGAAAAAGAAAGAAAATCTCTTTTACAATTTTTCATGAAAGCGTAGAGATCTAATAAATTGGTCGAGATAAAAGCATTATTAAAAAATGAAATATTTGCTGGTTCCTATTACCAATTAACCGACTTTCGAAGGTTTGCGTCCGTGCTAAAATTTTGAGTTTTTAAATTTAGCACGGACAGGAACTATCAAACGTGGTCGAAACAGGAATCTTGAAGCAGAACAACAACTTTACAATTCATATAATTTAATTACAATTTGACTATATATAATTCAATAAACCAGAACATTGTGCGCGCTTTGCGCGAAATTATTACCTTTTCTTCAGAAAAAGAACTCTGGTTATTTTCCACAATTTTGTTATGGATTTTACAGAAAATCTTATGTGATTTGAGAACAATTTGATTAAATTTTCAAGATTTTCACTAATCGTGAATAGCAACTGAAAAACCTTTTTTGTTTATAATTGAATTATTTAGTTTAAAGTGTGCTTTGTTAAAAATTCATTTTTTTGGTTGATGAATCTTCATTTTAGTTGAAAAATATTCTTTTTTTTTGTTCAAAATTTATATATGTATTTTGTTAACATTTATTATTTTTGTTCGACCTAAAATTTAAGTATTGCATTTTTGATTAAAGATTTATCTTCTTCAGTTGAAAATTCAACTATTTGATTAAAAAATTCTTCATTTTGTTGAAACCTTGTCATTTGTGGTGGAAAATTAATCATCTTGGTTAATAATTCACCTTTTTGGTTGTAAATTTATGTATTTTGTTAAAAATTAATATTTTTTGGTAGAAAATTAAATTTTTTGGTTCACAATTCATTTATTTGGCTTCTAATTCATTTTTTATATTGAGAATTATTATTTCTTAACAGAAAATTTAATTATTTCATATTTGGCTGAACATGAATCTGCTTCAGTTGAAAATTCAACTACTTGTTTGAAAAATGGTGTACTTTGTTGAAACTTTGTATTTTGTGGAAGAATATTAATTTTCTTGGTGACTAATTCACTGTTTTGGTTCAAAATTCCAATGAAAATTAAAATATTTGGTTAAAAATTCATGTATTTTGTTAAAAAAATTTTTTTTTCAATTTGACTAATGTTATAACAAAAATTTTGTTTCTGATAGACATTTAATCTTTTTGGTAGGAAATTCATTGGTTTACTTGAAAATTCAACTATTTCGTTGAAAATTCATCTCTTTTTGATTTAAAATTCATCTCCTTTTGGTTGATAATTCATTTATTTTGATTAAAATTATTCTTTTTTGGTAAAAAAAATCATTTGAATGGTTGAAAATTTAACTATATCGTTAAAAATTTATTTTAATCGTTTAAAAACTTATTTCTCTAACTGAAAACTAAACTGTTTTATTTTTTGTTGAAGGTAACTTTTTTAGTTGAAAATCCATCTATGTTGATAAAAATTGGTCTTTTTTTGGTATAAAATTAACCTTTTTTCTTGAAAATTCATGTATTTTGTTAATATTTTTTTTCATTAGAAAATTGATTTTTTGGTTAAACTTTTATTTATTCGGTTGAAAATTAGTTCTTTTATTGAAAATTAATTTTTTTAAATACAAATTTCACTATTCCATTTTTCGTCGAAAATTTTTTTCGTATAGATATTTAATTTTTTGGTTGAAAATTTATCTGGTTGGTTGGAGATTCAACTATTTCGTTGAAATTTTTTTTTTTTTTATCAAAAACGTATTTCTCTAACTTAAAATTAAACTATCTTATTTTTTGTTGAAAATTTATCTTTTTAGTAGAAAATACATCTATTTTGTTAAAAATTGATCTTTTTTTGGCAGAAAATTCGTCTTCTTGAAAATTCAACTATGTGATCAAAAATGAATCTTTTTGATTGAAGATGCATTATTTTAGTTAAAAGTTTATTTCTTTGGTTAAAGATTTAACAAATTTTATTGAAAATTCCACTTTTGTCGTGAAATTGATTTTTTTCAATTGAAAATTTACCAAGTTCGTTGAAAAATCGTCTTTTTTAGTAGAAAATTCACTTATTTTGATAGAAAATATATATTTTTGAGTTGTAAATTTAACTGTTTTTTTTATTTCGTCTTTATGTCTTGTAAACTCAACATCTTGGATGAGATTTTTCTCACTATTGATTAAATAATCTTTCTTGCTTGAAAATTCCACTCTTTTGTTAAAAACTCGTATTTATTGGTTTAATGGAATAGTTTTTTTTATTAAAAATTAAAATATTTTTTGGTGGAAATATCAACTATTACACTTTTTGAATGTATTTTTGCGGTATATTATAAATAATGTTCATTAAGGCCTATTCCGCTTCTTTTGGTGTTAAAAATTTGTTCATTAAAAAAATTTTTTAACACTAAAAGAAGCAGAATAAGCCTTAATGAACATTATTTATTACACTTTTTGTTGAGAATTCGTTTTTTTTATCTAAGATTGGATTAGTTTGGTTAAAAATTTAACTATTATGTTGAAAATTCCTTCTTCTTGGTTAAAAATCAATTATTTCAACTAAAAGTTCAATAATATGTTACATTAGACCTTACATTTTTGTCAGTTTTATCATGTACTCAAAGGTGACATTCTTTTTCACTGGCCTTCAACTGAAACTCAATTTTTAATTATGTCTGTCAATTTGGCAACATTACTTCCTCCGAGTTTTTCAAATTACCCAATTGGCATTGAGGAAAAGCGACAACAATGCTTTAGAGTTTTTCGTGACACACTTATTTGTTAGAGAAAGATACTGTCTGGTTCATTAAAACATTCCTAAAATTTAATTCTATTATTTCCTGGAAATCAGAAGTGGTTTTTATCATTGAAATAGTAAATACTGGTATTATTATACGTACAGGCCTTCTTTCTGTAAGTACACTTTTATCGATAAAATTCTTTCGAATGTATCCGGATGGGCCACAAGCCAAAAATTTATTGACACAAAAGTCACCGCGGCGAGTAAAATTCCGCAGTTGGCCCATTTCCTCAAACAAAAAATAAATATGAAAAAATTTGATTATTTTTCATTATAAAAGGTAAATCTTAGCTTTTCTACGAAATTAGATACATACTAATTTACTTATTTATTGAACCTGGGGTCGCGCAGGAGCTCTGAGCAATCTCTTTTCTCTTATCCAGTAATACTGCAAGCTCGACTGTGAGCTTTTTATCTAAAGGCGTATTTTCAACTCCTAACGCATAATTTATTAACCTTTTAGCTTTCCTTGTTCCTGATAATACAGCTCCTTATAAGAAAATACTCATTTTCTTTATACAAAAAATTAAAGTTGCTTTCTGGAATGATGCTAAATTGGATTAGGAATTACACGTACAAATTACAATTTATAATATGCAATGTGAATATACAGTACACAGTTTACAATGTATAATGTACAATATTCAATATGGAACATACAATTTACAATGTGCCATATACAATAAACAATAAAAATGTACGATTGTACCAATATTGTAAAATATACAATTGCTCATTATGCATACAATAATTCTAATATGCAAAATACAGTGTACAAGTTACAATGAAAAATTGTAAAAATATGGAACGGAAGACAACTAAAAGTTAATTTTCAACTAAAAAATTTGGTCTTTAGTGTAGAACATTTTACGCTTATTGTTTTCAGGAATGAATTGTTCCTCAAAAAGCACATTTACGTTCTCAGGCGATAATAGTGAAGGTTGTTAGTAAGAAAATGATCAATGGTTGGCGTCCTCGTTTCGCTGACTTGCGGAATTTATATTTCGCCCTACAGTGAACACAAACTAATGTTTTCCTTTAAACTTTTACATGACATTGCAATTATAATGAGCAATTATTCTTTTGATTTGTTTAAATTCAATTCTAAATTCTACAATTTTTACCGGAATTGACTCTGTGAATTTTATAATGAAATGCACACTGTACTCTCTACAATTTGCAATAAATAACAGATTGTACAATTGTACAACTTTAAATTATTTTTTCGTAGATAAGTTTTCTTTTGCCGACAAAAGTCAATAAGTATCAGTAAGAGAAATCTGCAAGTAAAATAAACCTTACCTACCAATTTTCATCATAAAAAATAAGTATTTTCCAGCACATTTAATAGTTTTACCCCATAAAGGAAGGCAGTTTGTGAGTTCTACATTCTATGATTGAATATGGATTGCATACTACGTAGTTTCATTGCTCTTGGGAAATTTGTTCTTCCATGAAATTTCCTCAAATATGTATTGCCTCTTTTCGGATCAATATTGAAGTTAATAGTGATTCGATAATTATAAGTGCAGACTACTCTATTATATTTACAAATAGAAATGTTTGTAGAAAGCTTGAGAATATCGATCTGTACTTGCCTTCTCTCAAGAATAATGACGTCCTTTAGATTTCAAAGCAGGATTATGCAAACATTCCTTATCAGATTTTATAAATATCTCCAAGTTTGTCAAAGGGACCAGAAATGCACTGTTAGTCGTACATTCTCCAATTGCCAAGGATTTTGAATGAGTTAGAAATCCAGGTCAGGAGTTGCCAGAAACTTTTGATGAGTTGGAGGGAATTCCAGGAGTATAAGGAAAAGTTGTTTGAGATGAGTTTTTAATTGAAATTCTTTATTTATCGTATAAAATTATGAGGATTTCGTAGAGACCCCCCTCTCTCGCTTTCATTCTCATTCTCTCATTTGCTATTTCTGAGCCAAATTTGCCATAATTTTCTCAATGGTGGCCTTAAACATAAAAAAAAAGACTACTGCTTTTTAGGAAAATTTCCGATCCCTTTTGATGTTTTGAGCTAAAGCTGTGATACACATACCCTTTCTTTTTGCTTTTCAGACATTTTTTAGCATTTCGTTCCTAATAGTGATTAAATTCTCATTTTTAGAAATTTTTGTCAAGTTTACGAGAGTATTGGAAAAATGCAATAAATTGTCGAAGGGTCGCAAGATATTAAATTCTTGCTCTGTTCTTGCATAGATTGCTTTTCAGATTTATTGCATTTCCTTTTATTTTAACATTATGAACATTGTGGGAAATTGTAAGCTGTAAACTGCTAATTGTATCTTATAGATTATGAATTGCATAGTTTAATCTGTAAATTTTTTACTGTGAATCGTAAGCTGTAAATTGTACATTTAAAATTATAAATGTTAAACTGCAATTGCAAACATCAAATTGCCAACTACAAATTGAAAATTGTTCATTTCAAGTTGCAAATTGTAAATTGTATATTACAAGTTGTAGCCTGCAAACTGTAAGCTGAAAAGTGTATATTTTACATTATAAATTGTACAGTGCATATTGCAAAATGAATTTTAGAACAACTCTGTTGACTGAAAGTTGACAGAAAGTGAAATTTACTCAAAAAGTGAACATTCTCGAAAAAGTGCGTCGTCTTGCAATGTGAGAAGAGTAGAAGGGGATCGACGAGTCTAAAAGAGGAGTGAATGTTCTAAATGAGCGATGCCAGGTTGAGACTGACAGGAAATGACCAGGGTTGGTTTCACAAAGGCTGGTGGAAAGGTCAACATTGGCAGGATCAAGCGACAGACACTGATGAGGAGGAAGAGGAAGAAGAAAATCAAGCAGAACAAGAAACCCGTGAACTAGCTTCTTGTGGTTCGATGAGTATGGGGGCTGACAGGAGTGCATCCCCCAGCCTCCAGGATGTTAGACTTCTTCATGATTTGGTCGACGACCTTACCAGAGAACAGGAACAAGAAGATAAAGAAAACGCCAGGTGTCGTGTCGACCAGGTGAGAAAAAAGAATTATATACAATTGTTATTAATAAAATAATAATAAGATCCACTGTTGAACACATTTATTTAAAAATATTGTTCAGAAGTACTTTTTTAATAATTAAAATAAATGTAATTCCTTCTTAATACAAATTTAACATCAGTTTAAAGAAACTGATATTCCACTCCTGGGTCTGATTATTTCTTAAATAATTCTCGAATTTAGAACAAATGTTTATACGATCGTGTCTTAAAATACGTATATGCTCCCTATTCTTGTACCTCTCTGACAAAGGAGCCGCCTTTGTTGTCTGGGAAAGAGTGACAGAAGCTCATCCTATAATAAAGTGTTCCTCATCACCCAACACTACTTAGTATCTCTCGAAAAAAAGCCGCCTGAGGCAAAAGCCGACACCTCTCTTCTATGTTTTTACCTCAACTGGTGGGAGGTAAAAAGCATTACATGCTCGTTGAACGAGTAACAGACTCGCTCCTGCAGAGGGCTGTTCTTACTGGTCTACCATGCCTTTGTGCGGGTTGACTGCTCCCTCGCGCTTGAATGACCGAAACCCAAGCGGCTGTCGAAACGCCTGCGCAACAACCCCTCTCTCGTTTCTCTCGCTCCCGCTCGTCAACTCCGCGAATCAATAAGCGCAGGTGAATTGTGCTGCGATGCGGCGAGAACCAACGAAACTGTCACAAGCGCCAGGACGAAAAATTCCGAAACAGTGTTGATCTTAGGACCGAGTTGAGAAAAGTCCGCCGAGTTCTCATGGATGAGTGCAAAAAGACTGTAGGGATGACTGAAGATGTGTTTAAAAGTAATAGTGTTAATGGTTAATCTTTAGTGGTTAATGAGTTGTGATAAGAAATAAGGGTTAGTGACTTAAGGTACGTCCTCGGAGAAGTTCCTTGATAATCCAACGAAGGCACAATCGACCTCTGCAGGGTTGCTCACCCCCGTCAGGTGATTAGCTTTCGCGAATTAGAAACAGTACTCGAACCTACTTCCGATCAGTGTATTTTTATCATGTCAATGGGGATCCCTAGTTCTTTTCGATTACCCTAACTCAAAACATGAATCGTACTAACCAGAGACGAGAAACAAGTATGAAGATCATAGAGAAGCAAAGGTCCAGTGCCTCCAGCTGCAAATTCCAAGATGCGTCCGGAGTGCGGTGAAGAAGTTAGGCTGGAAGATACTCGATTGTGTTCTACGTCGAGGTATGCGGATTGATTTTTCCCTTTCTCTTTCTCCCTCGGGATGATTTGTTTGGGTTTCGCTGCCGCGAGGTGAAGCTCAAAGGAGTTCAGGATGCTCCCCAGATTTTATCTCCAAGAAGCAGTGCTTCTGGAAACGATCTCCAAATGGACTCTTCCGAAATCGAAAATTATGAAACTGCCATGAAAGGTCTGATCCGCTGGCTAAAAATCATCGAAGCCTTCACCAAAGGTTTTCTTAAAAGTGACTTATAATAGTGCGGTTTTTCCTCCTTTTGTAAACAACAGGATTTTTTATATTGGAAGCATTATTTTGTGCCAAAGGTCAATTGGAATTGGAAATTCCCTTCGCGTCCATTTTATGGAATTGTCCTGGCATCGCTTCGTTGTTAATAATAAACAAGTATCGACCTCAGAATGCCGTTCTAGAAGGAACGATCATTAGGAAGTCGTTGAGACTGAGTTGAGAAAGTTACTTTACCTGAGACTGTTATCGTGTTCCATCCATTAATGATTAATCACTAATTGATAATTTCTATTTGATAATTAATAATTTGTTTGTACCCTTTTATACCAACGTTTTTAAATGCACTTGTTCAGCACAAAACCCACGTACAAGGAGTCTATTAATCTGGAAAGTAATTAATTCAAACACGCATAATTTTACATAAAGGATGAGATATAGTCCTTCAAGTTTGTCTTTCCCAAGGAGAAACAGCTCAACTAAGTGATATGACCGTTCGATATTTCAGATATTTAAATCCTTTTTGGAGACTGCCCGAGATGAAATCTGATTTTACTTGTTTTATCGCACCTCTGTGAAATTCTACACACCGTCAAGATTCAGCTGTTCAAAGAGAAGCTTTCGAAGACCCAGCCTCCGGGATCTTTGAAGGAAGAGATAGCCCTCAGGTCGGTGGAGCTAGCGCCGAAGACGATCGGTCATCTGCCACCACCAGTGATCATTCGGCGGAAGCAGATCCTGGTTGGACCAATTCGTCCTGAGCCAGTAAAGTATGCACTAGGTAGAGGATTTGTGAACGTATTCAGGGACGAGGACCTCGAGTCCTCAGAGAGCCATGACTCATCAACCAGAAGCCGATACCGGCCTACAGAAACTATCTCTTCACCATCGATAAGAGAAACTTGCTCTGAGTCAGCTGAGAGGCCAAAGTGGAGACCATTGGTGAAGTCCTCGTCTTCTAACGGGACACCAAGGGTCTACGTTGAGAGCGACACGACCTGGTCCAGCTGCTCGTATGATAAAGATAATAGTTTCTACGATCGGGATCACAGCCTTTATGATAAGAGGAGCCTAAGACAGCAGACAAGTGAGGACTCTTCCTCGAGACAAGAGGCTGGGGCTTCAGCAGTCTTCATCGACAGGATAAGCTTGTCTTCCTATTGTTTTCAAGAAAACGATTTCGCTTCTGAGGAAAGGGATATTTTGATAGAGAACACGAGGTCCGCAACGAGTCTGCGCAGAAGCAGGCTTGCCAAATTTGGAGCCCGTAGGACAAACGGCTCCTTTGCTTCTTTGAAGGATCATTTCTCCAGTGGATCTTCCCAGCAGCTCGATGTGGCTGAAAGGAGTCCAAGGAGGAACTTCTTTTCTCCGAAAGTTAGTTTCGAAAGCGATATAGTGTCCGAAGAACAAGAGGACGATTTCTTTGAGGACAAGCCGAGCAGCTCCACAGCGTTGACCTTCCGGAAGAAGCTGGCTAGCTGGAGTAGGGAAGGCAAGGACCTTTTGGTCAAATCGGTCTCATCGGCCAACACGCTAGCTCCAACGACGATGACGTGCATCAAGTCCCCTCGAGCGATGTCGGAGCATCTCCTGGGGCAACTAGAGGTCCCTGTTACACCGGTGGTCCTTGGGGCTTTGAAGGTCAAAGGAGGAAGCTTGAGAGATGGAGAAAAGGGGGAAAGAAGTTTTAATGAGACTCCGAGGCAGAGGTGGAGCAGCGTCAGGATCAAGGGAGGCAGCACCAAGAGCCTTCTCTTGGAGAATGGTGGACCCCAGACTGTTGCGGGCAAGGGTCAAATCACCAAGGAGGTATTTATTTCTGGATTAATATTTTTGATCTCTTGAAACACCTGTTCAATCGAGAATTTATAAATCTCGGCATATTTTCATTTATTGATGGTTAGGTAATATTTCCATATTCTGGTAAACAAATAACAGATGGTCTGGAATAGAAAAGCAGTGACCTATATCGAAGTCCCCAGTTGTTTTCCCAATTTTTATCATTCGAGCAAGCTGGAATATTGGATTTTGAAAAATCTTGAAAAACAAGCTTGATATTGTTTTCCCTTCTTTATATATATTTGCTACTGACACCTGCAGACCAGTATAAATAATTTTATTGGAAAAAACATTGCCTTCAAGGGAGCAAGGTCCTTAAACCAACAAAAGTAATAGCAGTTTCAGATGATACAGAGAAATTAGGTCAGAATATTTACATCTCTTGATAATTGCAATTCATTGATCTCTCAAATTTTGATTTAAAAATCGATTCTTTTCAAAATAAAAGATTATTTTCTATCAGCACCTTCTTAGAAACTTTCATTCACATGCCCTTAATACTGAAGTTGATGGGAAAACTTTGAAAGCATCAATCGGCTTGAGCTACTCTGGAAACACTTAAAAAAAAAATGCGTCAGAAATTGTCATCTCGGCTTTATATTTCGAGACTCTTCTGACCAATAAAAATATAAATCAAAATGAAAATTAAGTCGAGAGGAAAATGTAGAAATTTAACTTATTTTTTGAATTTGGAGCAGCTCTTGCAGAAAGAAATAGAACAGAATAACGGATCAATACTAATAACCCGTCTGACAACTTGGCTAAGGCATCGTGCAGTTTTGCAGATCGTGTCAGGGTTTATGTTCCTTTGGAACAATCTTATCGGATCATCTATATAATACCTCTATTTTCCCTTATTTCTCAGTCTTTATCTTCTGACATTTAGGATTTAAACTAGAGCACCAACCGTGAAATTAGACTTCTATGGTTAGATAATTAAAAAATAAAACAAGAACTTATAAGTTTGATCGATTGGAGTCTATTAGAAATTGAAAGAGAAATCTGTTTTAACATATTTAGTTGATAGCGTGTTCTATACAGAGAGATTCACTAAACTATCTCCCTCATTAAGTTCATATTCTGCAACGAGCTGAAATCACTTCGCTATTCACAAACATCGATCGACTGCAGATCTCCTAATTTAGACTTATTTGGGTTAGAAGGGCATCTCTAATTGAGAATTTATAATAAAACTTTTGGTTGATTAAACATTGGAAAATGGGAACTATTTTATTGGAAAAATGAATACACGATTTTTAGGGATGCAACAATTTTAGTTGGGGAATGTCTTTGTAGGTCAATAAATCAAATAGATGCATTTTTTGACGCAAAATATTCTGTAGATTTGGTATAGCCATTTTTTAAAGAATCAAAAATTGTTTGGAAGATTTTGGATTATGTTATTGGTGAGCAATTGTTTTTTTCATAATAATGGTTGAAAGAGCTGTATAGTTACTTTTGGCAATGTTGAGGAAAATTTAGGCGATATCAATAAACAATTAATAATTGTTCTTGACCATCCATTGTGTTTCGTTTTTGAATGGTTCAGAAAATATTGAGAAATATCCTAACAGATTTCGTCATTATTTTCCTAGCGGAAGTCCTCATTTACGTTTAGGGGCATTGGGGCTAGACCATTCTTTCAGAATTGAGCTTAGAATTGAATTATTAAGAAATAAATCAACAGATAACAAGTGTTTTTTGCATAAGAATAGTTGGGAGAAAAGTTGGGTAATCTTAGGGAATATTGAGGAAAGGTTAGGTAATAAAAATTAAGCATTAATAATTACCAATGAGCAAGTAATAATTGTTCTTGACTGTCAATTGTTTTTCAGATTAGAGTGGGTTGGGAAATATCCTAACGGATGTCCTGATTGTTTGCCTAATGGGTTTCCTCATTTCTTGATTGAAACATTAAGGATAGACCATTATTTAAGAATTAAGAATGAGCACTAGCTAACAAACTGTTTCTTCATTTAAAATGACCCTTCTTTTACAAGTGTTTTTCTCTTAAGAATTGTTGAGAGAAATAGGAAAAAATATTTTGGAATATTGAAAAAAGGTTCGTTAATATCAATTAACAATTTACATTTGACGATTAACCATTGTTGTTAGCTGTCGATTGTTCTTTGGTTAGAAATGGTTTTGAAAATGTAGGAAAATATCCTGAAGGATATCCTCATTATTTTCCTCATGTATGTCTTTATTTATTGATGGAAACATTGAAGATGGACAATACTTTGCGAATTAAGAATGGTTCTTTGCTAGCAATAATTAACAACTGTTCTAAAGGTCATTAATTATTAATGATCCTTTTCATTCCAAAAATTTTAAATATCCTATTCTTGAAGATTTAACCAATCAATTTGATTGCAAGTGGGTCTATTGATCACGAAATAGAGGAAAGAGATGCAAAGAGGAAAATTAAGTGGATTGCTCCTTTGAAGCTGGCTATTTTGAATACATAAGCATGGAAACTCGGATTTCCCTCCGATCTTCTGCAACCTAAATGAGGTCGTAACGTGGCTCACCGGGAGCTCCTTGTCGCGAGTGAGATGTATTTTGTTTTCAGAAGCAACTCCCACTCAGCAGGGTTTACCCAGCTAGTTAGGTTTTAGTATCTCTGCGTGCACTTTCATCGACTCTTCCCTCTTCGCTCATCATCGTGTTAGTGCTATTTTCAGAAGACCGAGGTACATTCTAAGAGCCTACTAACCCCGCCAAAAATGTCGGACCCGCTGTGAATTCGCTATGCTAATAAAAATTCTAAGGAAGATAAACAAATCATCTTTCGCTTGTAAATAAATCAGGAAGTATAATGAAATCCCGAGTAAAATTATATTGCATCTTGTCCACTTATTCATTTGTCGCCTATTGAAGGTAGTGAAAGAACACTAAATTATGCAAATACGCCCACGTTGATGAGACTCGGAAGCGAGTTTCAGGCTAAGCTGCTCGATATCTGAGCTGACACACAAGCCTGGGCTATGCAAATATTACGAGAGGATTAAGTTCCACTTTAAAGAGGATTCCTGATATTCTAAGTGGTTCTCGAGATGGATAAGGTAGTCAAAGTGATTCCTGGTATGTCAATAATTGAATTTCTGGGTGTAAAATACTGTATTTACAGGTGTAAAATACTGTACTTCCAGGTGTCAATAACTATATTTCCGGTCTGAATAAATACATTCCGATGTATTAGTAACTAGTTTCCTCTTTGTAGACACATTCCAGACTTCCTCATTCGCAAAATGGGTTATAATCAAGAAACATCTTGCAGACTTTAATGATCTGATAGTTGTTGAAAGTAACCATGTTTTACGCCTCGCGGCACACGAATTCATGTTAATCTCTCGTTTATTGCTATAAGCAACACCCAAAATTTAATGCCAGGATGCATCTGAATACTCGAATGGGTGGTAAATCTGCCTGTGAGTTTATAATTGCTCAGCAATGTTCAAACAAGCTTCAAGAAGCTTTCATTTATCGGTATGGGTGCTTTTAGACTTTTTAAGGCTATTGGGATTATTGCAAATTTTTGGAAACTTTTTTTGGTTGATCTGTTTTTGGAATATGAGATTAGAAGACGATGAGCGGATGATAACTCGAGATTAATTTCGGAACGAGTCAATATTTTTATTTCTTGTCCTATTTTTGCTTTTTATGGCTGACTGAACTCTTTACTAAAGGTACGAGTTGGCAGTGGAATTATACTTCAGAGTTTACTAGATCGTGTCAAGAGTGCTTGAAATTTAATTCTTTCAGGGCTTTTTCTATTTTACTCTCTACTTGAAATAATTGCGTTTAGCGTTAATTAAATAGGTTGACCAGGTATTTGCAATTTTTTAACATTTTTCAAACACAAGAGCATACCATTCGTGGTACATATAAAAAATTTCTTTGATGTTTAAAAACTCTCTGAGGAGTAGAACATTCTAAAGAAATTCCAGAGGTTGGAAGACATTCCACTATTTTCAATAAGTTTCCCCGGCATGTAATAAAGTTCTATGAGTAAATAATGTCAAAGGATGCAAAACTCAATTTACAAAGAACTGAAGAAGAAATTGAACAATAACTCAATTGCTTAAATTATTCAAATTATCAAGACTATTTTCAAAATTTGTGGACAAAAACATGTTTTCTGTTTTAATTTAAAATTTGAAGAGTAAAAATTATGAAATTGTTGACCTGAAAATAGCAAATCAATATCGAGTGAGTAGAATCGACAGGTGATATTCTATGAACATGTTTCTCCACATTTACATGATAATACGATTTATTGGATCTATATTGATGTCTGTGTCAGCATGGAACCTGACATTTCACTTGAGCCCTTCTGAAAAGGGAAACTGGAAACACAATTCCGAATTTAGAATCGATACTGAATTAATTAAAGTCGTAGCGTGAGTATAAGTGGGCATAAGTTTCAATTAATTTTAATTTTTTAACATTAACTTAAATTTAATTTCAATTAAAATTGTGAATAATAAAATAATTAGGGAATATAAAAATAGGAATGAAAGGGTGAAGATAACAACGAGTATAATTATCAGACTTACATATTCGACCTAAATAAGTACTATTTATGATGACTGATAATCAATTATTAGTTCATCAAAAATATTAAATAATAATTAAGCTATGAATAACATAAATAGAAGTGCTAAGGTTAGCAACAATGACATCTTTTCATTTGATTAAATTTGAGTATAAAAATTCACTTTATTGTAATAATTAACTAATTAAAGAATGATATAAATTGAAGAGGTCTTTATGAATTTTCGCTTGAAATAGAGACAGCGTATGTTTTATTCAGAGTTCACTGATTAATCAGCCGAATTTGTAGATGCAATTTTTAAAATAATTTTTAGTATTATTCACCAATGTTACTTATTAATCAGTTAATGCTATTATTGATTCAATTTTAACTTTAACATAATTTAATATAATTTGAGAATAATTGCGAAAAAAAAATGTTTTGCCTTTAAATGCCCACACTGAACATATGTTCATAAAATTCGTTTATCATGAAATTAACATTAAGCTAAATAGCATATTTTTTCTGCCTTTATACATGCACACTGGGAATTCGTTTTTGAAATTTGTTAAAAAAATTAATAAAAACATCGGATCATAAAATATCAGTTATTTATCAAATTAATTAAAAATATCATATGTTAAATTTGTATGATCGAGTATCATTTTTCCGAAAAAAGCAAACCATTTTAATGCAGAAAAGTACGTTGAATACATAATAAAGAGATTTTTTCATTTAGTTTGTTTATAACAATTAACTTTACAGAAAAATGATTTTTTGCTTTTAAATACCCTCGCGCATTAAGTGCAGCGATGCTGAGCATAGGATTTGCATTACCATGAAAGTTTAAACAAAAAAATTTCTTTAATCGGGACACATAAATCTTTTCAAAATTTGATGTTGATTTAAAAAAAAGTCAAAAATCGGTCAAGAATTGCCTTCTAAAAGTTATTTTAAACCTCGTTTTTCTATTTCATCCCACTGTGCGCCACCCAGGTGGTAATAATGTTATACATATTATCATATTTTGAAAAAAGTTAAAACTTTAATTTGAGCCCCGATAGAAGTTTTTAGAACGGCTATCTCATCATATCCTTCATCTACTTACGTCAACCTTTTTCTATCTTTGTCAGTCTAAATTCACGTCTATCTTTTTCAATACCCTCTTCTATATCTCATCCTTTCCTTTATTTATTCACGTCAATGTTTTTCTGTCTTTGTCAGTCTAAATTCACGTATATCTTTTTTAATCTCCTCTGCTCTATCTCATCCTATACTACATCTATCAACGTCTATCTTTTTCTATCTCTTTGTCAATCTAAATTCACGTCTATCTTTTTTAATCTCCTCTTCTCTAACTCATGGCATCCTACATACATGAACGTCTAATTGATATTTACGTCTATTTTTTTCAATCCCCTCTCCTCTATCTTATCCTATCCTTTGTCTATTTACTTCAATCTTTTTCTATCTATGGTAATCTAAATTCTCGTGGATCTTTTTCAATCTCCTCTTCTCTATCTCATCCTGTACTACATCTATCAACGACTATCTTTTTCTATCTCTTTGTCAATTTAAATTCCCGTCTATCTTTTTGAATTTCCTCTTGTCTAACTCAACCAATACTACATCTACCATCGACTATTTTTTTCTATCTCTTTATGAACCTCAATTTACAGCTATCTTTTTCAATCCTCTCTTCTCTATATTATCCTATCACGTTGTCTTTCTGGTACGTGGTCCGTATCAAATTTATTTTTTAAATACATTCCCTAACTTTTCGGTGGATTCCCGAATGTTGAGGGATGGGAAATGATGACCGTTCTCCATCGCAGAAGGTAGAAAAAGAGATAGACAAAGATTTATATGATTATTAACTAGATAGAATGAAGCGAAAGAAAAAGATAAGGATCCTCGTTTACGAAAGAAAGAGAAAGAGATTGAAAAAGATTGAAATTCGTAATAGACTAAGGGATAGAAGAAGATAAGAATCCCCGGTCACGAGATGAAGAGAAAGAGATAGAAAATTATTAAGATTAGGGATAAGAAAAGATAGCGTTTTAGGAATGCATAGTGACCCATTGAGAGAGATAGAATAGTTCTATCTTTTCAATCTTTCTACTTGCAGCAGGGTAAAGAAGAAAGGATTGAATAAGATAGATCTAAATTAAGATTGAGAAGGAGATAGGAAAAAGATAGTTGATAGATGTAGTATAGGATGAGCATAGGGTGTATCGAAAAAATAAAATATTTTGCAATCGTTTTTGGTTAGGGTTAAAAAGATTCTGGTAGATGTCAAAATAACTCCCAAAAAATATGGGTCCTAAAACAATGTCTTCAGTTCGCGCAAGGTCATTATATGTCACAATAGGGAATAATAGTAGATTCCTCATCGCCAAAGTCTAAAAAATGGTCATTTTTGATCTGGATAAGCGGTAAAAAATGCATATTGTATCCATATATATACCTGCTTGTATAGACCCAAACAAAAAATGTCCTGTGTTCACGCGTTCATGTTATACTGACAGATAATCGTAACATTCACGAAATATTATATATTTGTAACTATTACAAGCTCACAAATTGTTATTTCTGATCCGGATAAGCGTTAAAAATGCATATTGTATCCATATATATATATATACCTGATTAGTAAAGACCCAAACAAAAAATGTCCTGTGTTCGCGCGTTCATGTTATAGTGACAAATAATCGTAAAACTCACGAAATATTATATATTTTTAACTATTACAAGCTCACAATCTTCATTTCTGATCCCGATAAGCTGTTAAAAATTCATATTGTATCTACATATATGCATGCATAGTATAGAACAAATAGAATAACGTCCAGCATTCGCGCGTTCTTATTCGATTGACACATAATCGTAAAATTCATGATACATTAGATATTTTTTAGCATTACAAGCTCAAAAATGGTTATTTCTTATATGGATGAGCGGTAAGAAATGCAAATTATATTCACATACATACCCGCTTATTATAGGACCACTAAAAAAATTTCATGTGTCCGCAGACTCATGTTGAGGTGACAGATAATCGAAAAATTCTTGAAGTATCAGATATTTTTTACTATTACAAGTTAAAAATTATTATCTTTGATTCAGATAAAGAATATAAGTTGTGTACGTGGGATCATACAATATTTTTAATATCAACCATACTAAAAAGATAAATATGACAATATACGGTGCAACTTTTACTCGTTATTTTAATTGAAAATAACAACTTTTGTCCTTGGACTAATAAGAAATATAAAGATTTCGTGGATTTTATGATGATCTGTCACTTTGAAATGAACGCGCGAATTTAGATTCACAGAGATGGAAATAGATTGACATGAATATATGAAGGATAGGATGAGATGGAGAATAATGGATTGCAAAAGATAGATGTGACTTTAGATTGACAAAGAGATAGAAAAAGATAGACGTTAATAGATATAGGATAAACGGGAATTTAGATTGACAGAGAGATAGAACAATATTGATGTGGATAAATGAAAGAAAGGATAAGATAGAAAGAGGATATTGAAAAAGATAGATGCGAATTTAGATTGAAAAATAGGTAGAAAAAGATAGAGGGTGATGGAGGGATACAATGAAATAGGGAAGAACAGATTGAAAAAGATAGAGGGAAGTTTGGATTACCAGAAAGATAGAAAAACGTCGACGTGGATAGATAAACGATGGGATGAGATAGAGAAGAGGGTATTGAAAAAAATGTACGTGAATTAAAAAAATTGAATTGAAACAAAAAATTTAACAAAGATATTGAAAAAGGTAGACATTGATAGACGTAGGATAGGCTGAGATAAAGAAGATGAGATTGAAAAAGATGGACGGGAATTTAGATTGACGGAGGGATCGAAAAATATTGAAGTTGACCTGAGTCGAAATTTTCGCCCTACTTTAGCCCTGCGTGATTACATTTAAGGCCTCCTTTAGTCCTGCTTAGCCCTCCACGTCCTCTTTTGAATCCCATTGAACCTCGAGGCCTTCTTGTGATTCGCTTACGTCCTGATGATCTATGGCTTTTCTCGTATCTATATAATTTAATTATTCTATTTTATTACCTATTTTTATTGCAATTAGTTTATGTATTCAATTTCTCAATATGCATAATAAAAACAGTTATGTTATATCAGACAGAGCTATAAAGTTTGTTTCTCTGAAATTCGAAAAAAGTCAATAAAAATTTGAAATTCGTTAATAACTTCCGTTATTTTTTTTATGGGGAAACACTTATAACACATTATTTATAAGCCCAATTTTGAGTATTCGAACCATAACATGAAAATAGAAATTTGTTGTATTTTGCGGAAAATGTAAAAAAAAAATTATTTTCAGCTGCAGATTTAAGTAATTTCATATTTTTATTAGAAAAATTTATATATATATATACACATACATATTATATTCTACCAGAAATTGGTTTTGATATTGTTAATCATTGTGAATCACAGTAATGTTCAATGATATAGGTTTTGAAGAGTTTTTTATGGGAATAATACTAAGGTACATCTTTAAAATTATCTAAAAATTCCAACCAAATAAACTTGTTTATTTCATAAATAATAGCATCTTTGACAAGCCAGCGTTCAAAAAGCACATATACAGGTGTGCTTTAAAAAAAAAATCTGATTAATTTTTATAGAATTTTGAAATTTTCTTTATAACACCAATTTTATGATAAGCATTTATTCATTTAAATTTCATTTGCGAGAATTAAAGTATACTTTCAACTCATATTGTACTTTGTGTAGTTGTACACTTCACATTTTTTGGTTCATAATAATGTAATTTATAATGACAAAAACTGTTGATTCATTTGCCCTTATGTTTCCTGAAAAAACATGAGAAACAGCATTGCTTTTTCACAACAATTTTTAATTGACATCAATTCAAACCAATAGCAACAATTAATGAACTGATAAAAAAAATTTTCAAAAGTGATCAATCTATTCTCTGAGTAATAAAGTTTATTCTAAAAATAGTGGTAAAGAAACGATATTGTTTTTAATGAAAATATAATCAAATTATACAATGTATCACTATACTTTTGGTGTACATGTGTTTGTCCGGGGGTAAATGGTCATGTGATGACTAAAAGAGGGCTTAATCTAATACAAATTAAGACCTCTACAAACCCTCCTAAGTCCTATTAAGTCCTACAATTTAGAGGTCCGAAAGAGGGCTAAAATTTCGACTTGGGGATAGATAAGGGAGAGGATGAGATAGAGTAGAGGGTGTTGAAAAAGATAGACGTCAATTTAGATGAACAAAGAGGTAGAAGAAGATAGACGTTGATAGACTTTGGATAGGCTGAGACAGAGAAGATGAGATTCGAAAAGATGGACAGGAATTTAGTTTGACAGAGGGATAGAAAAATATTGACGTGGATAGATAAGGGAGAGGATGAGATAGAGTAGAGGGTATTGAAAAAGATAGACGTCAATTTAGATGAACAAAGAGGCAGAAGAAGATAGACGTTGATAGACATAGGATAGGCTGAGATAAAGAAGACGAGATTGAAAAATATGGACGGGAATTTAGATTGACAGAGGGATAGGAAAATATTTACGTGGATAGATAAAGGAGAGTATAAGATAGAGAAGATGAAATTGAAAAAGGTAGAAAGTAATTATTATTAACAGAAAAATAAAAAGGTTATTGACGTGGAATAATAGAGGAAAGGATGAGATAGATAAGAGGGTATTGAGTAAGATATACGTGAATTTGGATTAACAAAGAGATAGAAAAAGATAGACTTTGATAGACATAGGATAGGATGAGATAAAGAAGGTGAGATTGAAAAATATGGACGAGAATTTACATTGGCAGAGAGATAAAAAAAATAGTCGTTGATAGACGTAGTATATGATGAGATGAAGAAGGGCAGGTTGAAAAAGACAGACGGAAATTCAGATTAACAAAGAGATAGAAAAGGATAGACGTTGGTAGACGTAAAATAGGTTGAGATAAAAATGATGAGATAGAAAAATATGGACGCGATTTTAGATTGACAGAGAGATAGATAAATATTGACGCGGATAGATCAAGGAGAGGATAAGATAGAGAAGATGAAATTGAAAAATGTAGAAAGGAATTAAGATTGACAGAGGATAGAGAATTATTGATGTGAAATAATAGAGGAAAGGATGAGATACAGAAGAGGGTATTGAAAAAGATAGACGTGAAGTTTTATTACAAAGAGATAGAAAAAGATAGACTTTGATAGATGTAGGATAAGATAAGATAAAAAAGACGAGATTGCAAAGGTGGACGGAAATTTAAATTGACAGAGGGATACAAAAATATTAACTTGGATAGATAAGGGAGAGGATAAGATACAGTTGTGGGTATTGGAAAAGATAAACGTCAATTTAGATAAACAAAAAGGTAGAAAAAGATAAACGATGATAGACGTAGGATAGGATGAGATAAAAAAGATGATATTGAAAAAGATGGACAGGAATTTAGATTGACAGAGGGATAGAAAAATATCGACGTGGATAGATAAGTGAGAGGATGAGATAGAGTAGAGGGTATTGAAAAATATAGACGTCAATTTAGATGAAAAAAGAGGTAGAAGAAGATAGACGTTAATAGACGTCGGACAGGATGAGATGAAGAAGGGGTGATTGAAAGACGGACGGGAATTTAGATTAACAAAGAGACAGATAAAGATAGATGTCGGATAGGCTGAGGTAAAGAAGATGAGATGGAAAAAGATGGACGGGAATTTAGATTGACAGAGGGATAGAAAAATATTGGCGTGGATAGATAAGGGAGAGGATGAAATAGAGAAGATGAAATTGAAAAAGGTAGAAAGGAATCAAGATTGACAGAGAGATCGAAAATGATTGACGTGGAATAATAGAATAAAGGATGAGATATAAAAGAGAGTATTGAAAAAGATAGACGTGAATTTGGATTAACAAAGAGATAGAAAAATATAGATTTTGATAGACGCAGGATAGGATGAGATAAAGAAGATGAGATTGAAAAGATGGTCGGAAATTTAGATTGACACACGGATAGAAAAATATTGACGTGGATAGATAAGGGAGAGGATGAGATAGAGTAGAGGTTATTGAAAAATATAGATTTCAATTTAGATGAACAAAGAGGTAGAAGAAGATAGACTTTGATAGACGTAGAATAGGTTGAGACAAAGAAGGGGAGATTAAAAGCCAGACGGAAAGTTAGATTAACAAAGAGATAGATAAAGATAGACGTTGATAAACGTCAGATAGGCTGAGATAAAGAAGATGAGATGGAAAAATATGGACGGGAATTTACATTGACATAGAGATAGAGTTGAAAAAGACATTTGGGGATACTGATTAACAATGGTATATTAAAAGATAGACGTTGATAGACGTAGGATAGGCTGAGATAAAGAAGACGAGATTGAAAAAGATGGACGGGAATTTAGATCGACAGAGGGAAAGAAAAATATTGTCGTGGATAAATAGAGGAGAGGATGAGATAAAGAAGATGAAATTGAAAAAGGTAGAAAGAAATTAAAATTGACAGAGAGATAGAAAATTATTGACGTGGAATAATAGAGAAAAGGATGAGATAGAGAAGAGGGTATTGAAAAAGATAGACGTGAATTCAGATTAACAAAGAGATAGAAAAAGACAGACCTTGATAGGCGTAGGATAGGATAACATGGAGAAAAGGAGATTGAAAAAGACAGAAGGGAATTTGGATTGACAGAAAGATAAAAAATATTGACGTGGGTAGATAAAGGATTGGATACCATAGAAAAGATGGAAATTTAGATTTACAAAGCGGTAGGAAAGATTGACATGGATAGGTAAAGGATAGGATGAGATAGAGACGAAGAGAGGATTGAAAAAGAGAGATGTAGGATAGGGTGAGATGAAGAAGAGGAGATTGAAAAAGATATACGTGAATTAAGATTGACAACGAGATAAAAAAATATTGACGTGGATTGATAAAGGAGAGGACAAGATAGAGAAGTGGGCATTGAAAAAGATAGACGTAAATTCAGATTGAAAAATAGAAAGAAAAAGATAAGCGTTGATAGATGTATGATACGATGAGATAGGGAAGATAATACTGAAAAAGATCGACGTGAATTAAGCTTAACAAAGATATAGAAAAAGAGAGACGTTGATAGACGTAGAATAGGCTGAGATAAAGAGCAGGAGATTGAAAAGGATTGACGGGCATTTAGATGGACAAAGAGATAGAAAAATATTGACGTGGATTGATAAAGGAGAGGATGAGATAGGGAAGAGGGGATTGAAAAAGATAGACGTAGGATAGGATGAGATAAAGAAGAGGAGATTGAAACAGAAAGACGGGAATTATTCAGATTAAAAGAGATAGAAGAAGATAAACGTTGATAGATGTATGATACGCTGAGATAGGGAAGAAAATATTGAAAAACATAGACGTAAATTTAGATTGACAAAGAGATAGAAAGAGCTTGATGTGCATAGACGAAGGATAGGATAAAATAGAGGAGAGGGTACTGAAAAAGCTAGACATGAATTTAGATTGGCAAATAGATAGAATGGGATACATTTTCTCTATCTCTTTTATCATAAAGATTAAACATGATTCAAAATGATATATATTCTTACTTCTAGCACGGCCGGCCTTATTCAAATCTAATCAGGGCCCGTTTTTATAAATTGTTCAATCAGGTACCCTGATCAGCGCTTGCTTCAGGCCTTTTTTAAAAAAGGCTAAAGAAGGCATTTCCCGCACGGGTCGCGTGGGCGAAAGAATACAAGCGGCTATTAGTCATTCAACTGTAGAGTGAAAATGGACACCGATGAGTTGTCACGCATTACCCGTGAGACTCTCGCGAGGGCGGATGTTTTCTGAAAGCAAGCATAACATCAGTCACCGATTTTCGCGGTGTAAACGAAAGCTCCTGTTTAGTTTAGTTTTGCCGCGCGATTGAGAGCGTGTGGCTGCAGTTAGTAGCCGCTGATTTGCTTCGCTTCGTCTCTCCGTCAGTTGTTCAAAATAGAACATCGAATGAGATCCGCTGGAATTCGTTGCAGTCACCTCCGGCCTCATATTTTGGGCCATGAACACCAAATCCGAGCTATGTTTACGATTTTTATTCACCATTCCAAAATGACCCTCTTTCATCCTCAGTGAGAGAGAATCCGCCTCTCAGATGAGTTACGAATCCTTCACTGTAAGAAATCCACCAAATTTCCGTCATTTCGCTAACTTTCCTAATTTTGGTATATTATTAGTACAATCTCGAGTAATTAGCGAATTCGATGAAAATTCGAAATGTGATCTAACGTAATGGAAATTTTTAACAGTGTTTCGATTTTCTTTCGGTGATGGTTAATGGAGTGAAATTCCGAAATATCTGGAACGAATTTTGTGGTTGGTTATTCTCGCCTTGGGCGAAGGATGACTTTTGCATTTATTGTGAAAATGCCGTCTCCAGGAGTGCGTCCTTATCTTGCGAGAGGCAACAAGCAGAGGGCCTTCAATTCCGTCCTGACGACGGTAATCAATGTTTGTATTCTTTTTCTTTCATGCATTTCGTTTTTTCAATTTAATTTACATAAACTACTTTTTTTGTCAGTCCCCTGTTCCCCTTTTTCCCCTATTTTATCTCAAAATCCCCTATAATCTGTGATCGATTCCCCCCATTTTGTTCTTTTTCCGCAAAAAGAAAATCCATACTTTTTTTCACATCGGTCAACATTACCCCGTGCCTCGGGGTTTTGAAATAATCATGGGGGGTTTTAAATTCAAAAAGCTCGATTTTCGAAAAAATGAAAAACAGTACTTGTTATTTATATTCACAAAGTGACAAGCTGTATTTTTTAAATTTTGTCCCCTGGAAATTGTGAAAAGTTATTATTTCTTGGTATAAAAGATACAATTAATGAATATCAGGAGTAATATTTCTTTTTAACATATTTGGTAATTATTTAAACAGTTTGCATTTGTTTAAATAATTTTCCCCTGTAAATCATAAGAAGTTATTATTTTCTGGAATTGATGACATAATTAACGAATGTTGAGAGTAATATATTTTTTTAAACGATATATGGCAATTATTAAAAAAAAAAAAATTATTTTGTTTAACAATTTCTTTACCCTACACATCTTAAAAAGTTACTATTTTCTGTAATTAATGAAGTATTACACTTATAAATAACAAATATTCAATTATAATTGTATATAATTATTATAAACAAATTATGTAAAAACACTCCAACAGTGTGTCGGTTTGTTACAGAAAAAAAAATATTTTGTCTTAAAATCGTTATAATTTATTATTAGAATAGCATAAGTAACGAAAAATGGTCATAACTTAAAAGTTTATAAACAACTCATAAGGTTATAAATAATTTCTTAAACTATTAAAGTTTATGGGCAGACCTATTGACATAGTAGAAAGCTTATTCGGATGAGAATATTTAACTATAGGCAGATCGTTCAAGAAAATAAAATTTTATTTTTGATTATTTAAACAATTTTTGTTTAGATTTCCAAAAATATTTGATATAAAGAATCCAGTAATATGTTTTTTGTCCCAATCAGAAAATAGAAAAATTAAAGTATAACTTGATTGAATCAATTGTGTCGCGAAAGAGGAGAAAAATCTCACAATCAATTGAGATACTTTTGTTCTTATGAGATTTAATTTATAAATAAATAATACAATACAATTAATATAATACAATTATTCCTTGTACAATTTCGAATGTTGAAAATGGTTCAATTTGTGACTTTTCAAACAAACAAAAAACATTCTTAGCGTAGCAAAATTGGAACATGAATTAGGGTCAAATTATGTTATCAAACCGTAAATCAGACCTTTAATCAGACCTCTGATCCAACTTTAAATCATCTTCAGCTGATAAATCCGAATGTTTCAATTTCAGGACCAAGTACGACCGAATTTACGGTCAGATTTAGGGTCAGATTACGGTTTGATTTTTTTATAGGGCTCTCAATGCAACAAGAAATATTCCCCTATTTTCTGAAAGCTTTTCTGAAAGATTCGCTCGACTGCGTGGTCGCTCGAACGAAAAAGCACGATTTCTCATTTCCTCGCCCCTCATCCCCCCACCCTCTAAAATTAGCTTTCTTTTTCTATTTTTCTCTCTCCATGGATGAGTGGGCGTAAATTGAGCGTAACATTTGTAATCCATTAAATGATCACCGATAGGAAACGCAACTTTCTATCAGGCTGGTCCAAAAGAAGGCTTTTTGAAAAAGTCAAAACACTTTTTTATTCTTGCAAAATATAAATCAAATAATGAGTGAAACAAATTGTTTAGGATAGTTGTGCCAGAAATGAGGCCTCTGGGGAAAAAAGTTTCTGCGATATTAAGATTAAAATGATATTATTAGTCATGGCTCATCCAAGAAAAAAAAAATTTTGTATGAAAAATGTTTACAAAAAATAGTTACTTTAAGAATAGTTTTTGTAATTGAATTTGATTAAATGATGGCTTATTTTTGAAGTTACTGAAGTATCAGTTCTATCTTCAGATTGAACAATGCCATTCACTGATCTATGAGTAAAGATCGTGATTTATCAATGAAAATTACTGATCTACCATTGGAAATAACAGATTTATGAATGTAAAACTTTTATTTTTCAGTGAAAAATGTTGATTATACAGTGATAATTACTGATTTATCAGTGAAAATCACATCAATAAAAGTTGCTTCCTAATCGGGGAAAATTACTTATCTATGAGTGGATACTATTGATTTATCAGTGAAAGTGACTCATACATCAGTAGACATTTCTTAGTGATCAACGTAAACTACTGATTTATCAGTAAGAGTTACTGAAATACCAATTATAACCTTTGATTTAGATATAGAAATCACTGATCCACCAGTAAGAATGACTGATTTGCCAGTGAAATGTTTTGATTATACAGTGTCAATTACTGATTTATCTGTAGAAAATAAAGATTTATCAGCGAAAAACTCTCTTTTATCAGTAACAATTATTCATATATTCGTGAAAGATTCACCTCTGATTTAACAATCACAATCACTGATCTATCAGTAAAGAATAGTGATTTATTAGTGGACAGCTTTGATTCAACAGTGACAATTCCTGATTTATTAGTCAAAATTGGAGATTTAGTAGCCAAAACCTCTGATTTATCAATAAAAATGATTCTGTTCTTTTAAAGGTCACTAGATTATCAGGGAAAATGACGAAAATGACATGAAAAGTGCTTGAATTTATTTTGAGGATTGTTTTAACATCCCTTGAATTTTGAACAAAAGGGAATCTAAATTTCCCATTGACCCAAATCACAACTTTCTATTAGGCTGGTCCAAAAAAGGCTTTTTCAAAAAGTGAAAACACTTTTTCATTTTTTCAAAATATAAGTCAATTAATGAATAAAAAAACATTGTTCAAGGTAGTTGTGCCAAAAATAAGGCCTCTGGGAAAACAATTTTTGTATGATTTTAAGATTGAAGTAATATTATGAGTCATGTCTTGCCTTAGAAAAATCATAATTTTTTGTGAAAAAAGTTTACAGAAAATAATTATTTTAACAATAGTTTTTGTAATTGAATTTTTTCTTACTGTCGCTCCTTACCAATTTTTTAAGAATGATTGAATTTTATTAAATGATGGCTTATTTTTCCCCGGAAAATATTACCTACAACTTTACTTTTTCCAATTTTAAAAATTAGTAAATAATTTCGAAATATAATTATTTTTTTTTAAAAAATGGATTCGACAATTTTAGCCATACAAAAATTTACTTTCAAAATTGAAAACAGTATACTCGTAGAGAATATTTACCTCGAAAAAGAACATCAATAGTTGAACCATTTTCAAAAAATTAGTATGAAGCGACAGTAAGAATAAATTCAATCGAAAAAAACATTGTCCAAATAAATTTTCGTTGTAAGTTTAAAAATTTTGCCTTTAAAAATAATGTTTATTGTTTAAAATGGCATCCTTTGTAATATTATTTTGATTCTCGAAATCACAGAAAAAACTATTATTTCATAGGCATCTGATTTTTGGAAACAACTTAAGTTTTCTATTCGTAGCAAAAAATGAATCCAAAATTATTGACTTTAAGATATTTATCAGAGTTATAAGAAAACATTTTATTTTTTATTTATTTCATTTTTTGACGTCTATAGGCAATTTAAAATTTTTGCTTACTTGTCATTTTTTGATATTTTTACTAAAAAATTGACATCTTTTCGGGACTTCATAGAATTTTTAAGATTTCACAGGAATTTTAAACATGTTATAATATTTCTATAATCAACAAAGAATTTCACAAAAATGAAGGGATTTCGTAAAATTTCAAAGATTTCAAGATAATTCCAAATACTTCGGTTACTTTGCGGTTTTAAATAATTTCCCTAAACTTCGAAAGATTTGAAAGCATTTCGTAGGATTCACAAGATTTTAAGATATTGAAAAAGGCTCCAAGGGATTTCAGAGGATTTCCAAGATTTACTAATATTTCAAAGGATTTTGAAGACATTTTATAAGATTATCGAGTATTTTAGTAATTCTAAGGGTTCTTTAATGCTCTCAATAAGGTATTTTCATAAGTTTCCCAGAATCTCAAGGGATTTCATAGGGCTTCAAATATCTTAAGATATTTCCAGGAACATCAGATTTCATGTAATTTCATGAATTTCAAAGGATTTCAAAGAATTTATTTATGCACAAGAATTGAGGAATTTTAAAGGATTTCAAAATTTTGAAAAGATTTTCAAACATTTTGAATAGATTTCAAGAATTTTTAAGATTTTTATGGGATTTTAGAGATTTAAGGGTATTTTAGGGTAGTTTAGGGTATTTAAAAGGATTCTAAGGAATTTTCAATAAATTCAAAAAATGTCAAGCAATTTCCGAGGAGTCTAATGAGTTTAAGGAATTCAAAAAACTGTATGCAGTTTTTGAAAATTTTTTACAATTGCGGAAGATTTCGAAGGATTTTATGGGGCCTATAAGGTTTCAGGATATTTTCAAAGATGCCAAGGGATTTTGAAATTTTGAATTTCGCATTTAAAACTATAATTTTAAATTGAATTTATAGAAATTTTGAAGTTGATAACAATTCTTAAGAGGTATCATAGCATGCAGTATTAAATGAGATGCAAAGTGATTCGATAGATTTTATTATTAAAAAATTAGATTTCTGTATAGCAAAAAAATTCACTCTCATTTTGACTAGTCAAATTTAAAGAATTTTAAATATTGTAACCCATCAAAGTTTAATCGCTATGAAAACGTTTAAAATTGTGTATATCATTTCTAATTGCAAGCTTTAAAAATAATGAATCCAAGCATAATTGAATCGTTCAAAACTGAACACTTCGAAACTTCGTTTAAAATTGAAGTATTCTTAGATTAGGGTCGTGAAACTAAACCGTTAAAAATTAATAATTTTTAAATTATGCATCAGGCTTTTTAAAACTTATCATTTTAATCTAGAGTACAAAAGTATGTAATAACATGGAAATCGATTGTAAAGTATTTCCATGCATGCGGAACAACTTTATGTTACTAAAAGTCAAAGATGATCCGACGTATGCTATAATAGACTGTCAAATTGAAGTTGAACAATATAAATGAATGAATTTAAAGATTATGATAAATAATATTTTGTAAAATTTGTAGGCCTCATATATCAGGAACCAAGGAGAATGGTCAGCTAGCAATATTATTTTTAAAAAAGTCACGCTGAATGGAAATCTCTATTACAAAAAAGCAATAGGGGAGAAGCGGGTAATGCGGCGCGTATAACATATATATCAATCGGTAGATAGAAAAATATATTCAATAATGTGATGGAAAAATATGTAACACGTATAACAATATCTGAGCTTTGCTTTATTCATATGAAAAATTGAATCTCTATTAAATAAAATACTTAATTATTAAGATTTCCAAAAAAGTCCACGTGCGTCAACCTACCCTACCAGTCGGGCAATGCGGCGCACAATATTAATTTTACCTGTGTGCAAATTAAAAATAATTTTCTTACAATCGAACGCACAATTTCAGTAAAATCAGATTTCTATATTCATTTGCAGTTTGAAAAAATGAATTTGAGGTTCTATTTTGGGAGTGATTACCATTCAATGCTGTGAACATACAAGATTCAACATTACGACATTTTACCATTAAAATGGCCGTCCGGGCCGCATTGCCCGCTTGTACATCGTACTGAAACAAGTATTTTATGTGCAGATATTAACTAACTTTACCTATTTGTGACACATGAAATCCTTTGGAATAGTCAGAAGATCAATATTAACAAAGTTTCAATACATTTGGACCAAAATAGTGTAAGCTTCAATGATTTTTTCGAAGCTATTATAATAGACGAGAAACACCCAAAACACACTTTTCAACCTAAAAATTAAACAATTATCTTAAATAGCCTAATTTTATTACTATTTGATATTGCATTCATGATTGCATATATTGAACCAAACCTCACTCGTTAATAATAGGTAGATTTTTTTTAAATCCACCGCGCCGCATTTCCTGCCGCACCGCTTTTCACGCTCCTCCCCTGATAAATAAATAATAATTGTTTCATGTGTGTTCCTTCGGCCTGACCTTTGAGATTACCTTTTCCTTTTCCCTCGCGATTGAAACGTGTGTTTTGCTCTCATTCTACCCTTTTCATTCATTCAACTGGTGCGAGCTTTAGTGCGCTTTTTGTTTTCCTTAGCTTATGAACGTGTTTCAAATGGTGTGTACCGTTCGAAGAGCTCGCTCTAAGCAGCTTTTTCATAACGTTCGTCCTTTGGCAGCCTATGACAAGTTTTCTGACTTGACAGATAAACGATGTTTTCTCCTGTTCGCCCGGTACTGGTATTCAAAAAAGGTCGTCCTTTGACAGCTTTGATATATTAAGGGCTCGCCCAATGCAGCTATTATAGAAAGAATTATAATTTTTATGGTTAATTAAACTGTGTCGATATAAAATACACTAACACCATACACTTACATAATTTTAACATTTATTTCATATAATAGATGAATCCACCTATCGTATATCTGGTAGAATTATATCTACGCCCTCCAGCCAAGGAAACAGACATTATCTCCTTATCTCAATGTGATTAGCTTTGCTCTATCAACGGTAGGAATAAGGTCTTTTCAACCTCAGGCAAAATCTGTGAGTGAGAAGTCTTTTTTTAACATGTAACTAGCCATGCTGCATTTTCCTTTTATCAGGGCCTTGAAATTAAAACCTCCTTCTTCATCAAGAAAACTGTGAGGTTTAACTGCTCGAGGCGAGTTATTTTCAAATTCTGTTGCGAATGTAAAACCTTGACTTATTTCAAGAAAAGAGGCCTTTCGTCAATTGGCAAAGAATTATGTACGTGAAAAAATTCTCCGATCATTGGAACTCGTGGTAGGAAGCGTCCTTCTCCCACAGATTCACTGTCTGATAAACGAACATCTTCTAAACATTTGAGGTTAGTTCCTTTGAAATTGAAATCAGACTGAATATAGAACCTACTGACTAAATTCTTTGAAACGGAGTCTCTTAATATGGAAGTTGAGCAGGACAATTCTTGTTCTTCAGAATTTTCTGATGAAAAGGGCTCTTCCTCTGATAATGATTTCAATAATCATGATCCAACAGTTCCAAAAGCATCGGAAAAGTTAGAAAATCAGGGTATTCATTGTCAACGTTTTGTCAATGAATCGTGGAATAAGATCCGTTATATGGAGGCTCAAAAGAATCTGCAGGCGGCTCCTGTATTTTCAAGTTTTATCAAGTTTGATCTTTCGCTGGGTACTATTTCACATGGTTTACTGTGACAAAGAAAAGAATTTCAGGAGGCTCTTTCTACCTTAGCTAAAAAGCACCCAGCTATTGGTGACAATTTAAATCATCTTTTTCTCAAAAAGGAAGCACCTTTTAGAAATACTGCAATAAAAAACTAAATAATAATTTTAGATGTCATTGATATGAGAAGAAAGATTTATGAACCAAAGAGTAGTTACATAGCCTCCCTTCTTACGAATGTTCTCTGCTCCTCAATACATCTTTTCGAAGAAAAAAGCTTGAATGATTTGCTTAAAGAAAATGTTTTTTTTTATACATTTCAAAATAGAAGCTAAACCCAAAAGGAAAGAAAAAGTTTCGATCTGGGAATATGTTACTTCGACCAAAAGGGGATCTCAAGGAGGTTCCTTCAACTCAGGAGCAAGAATATCCAATTGGAATGAGCAAAAAAGATCAAAATAGCCTCGAAGTGGATCTAAGCCATCAGATGCTAAAACATCCAGAACTTCTCGCACTTGACTGATACATTCAAATGCAATTCCAAAGGGGTGAATTAGAACATTATAGACCAAGAGTCCATGACATAAATGGTTTAATGATCGAAAAAAGGAAAATTTTTTCACCTGACAGGTTCGACTTTCTCTGGCGAACGTTAAAATGGGCGCTTGCCAGGTGTGAGTGGAAGAGGTGAGCGGTGGTGGATAAGGTGCCAATTTTTACGGTTCATTGCCGTGACTCGAAAAAGGTTAAAAATTTGTGTACATATAAAAGATGACATATAAATAACACCTGCGAATTGGCATGTACGTACCTGGAAGGAAAAGGAGCTGGCGTGCACCCTCTAAATTGACGGATATGCAGGTAAAATTTCTTGATATTGATGTTACAGGAAAAAGTTTCAAACAAAAGTTGATCTACTTCGAAAAATGCATATTTTTATCCTTATATCATTTCTGTACAGCAAGTCATTTTTTCGAAAATTGTCGAGAGAGAAAAAATACTCCCCAGCCGATGTAGTCCAACATTACTGAGGAATATTTAATTCAAATGTTTATATTTACCAAGTTATGCTCATTTTTCATTATTTTTTCAATTTTCCCTTTCACGTGTTCTATCTTTAGCAATTTAAAAGAAGGGGTTCTCAAAATTAGTAGATCAATAGTGCAAGTCTTGTGTAACAAATTGGCATCAGCTACTTTCAGGTAAAATAATAATTTATTCTGCTATAAACAATAATAATCAGAGTCACGTTCTCAGCTTCTAATTATCGTAGAAGGTTGTAATGAAGCTGAATATTATTCTAAAAAATTAAATAAGAAAATCGCTTCACTTTCACATTTATATTATTTATTGTTGGTAAAGTTTATACTTTTTTTGTGCGTTATATATATATACTTATATATATATATTTGATTTTGATTCCTCAGGAATCGAGCCGAAGGGCCTATAACAAAGCCACCGAACGCGTCCTCGGGTTGCGGATAGAGGGTCCCTGTACCAAGGGTTTCTGCTCAATATGGTTACAA